>VMOF01000388.1:55839224-56054657 GCA_011764245.1 Trialeurodes vaporariorum | reverse complement strand
TACCTCATTGACCCCCTAATTTAATTGATCGAAGTTCAGTGAGTTTCGACACATTAAATTTGAACGAACGCATAAGGAAATTCAACGTCCGAAAAAGACCCCAAAAAAGATCCAATAAAGTCCCAATGGGTTCGTTTCAGCGAGGTATATCGATAAAGAGGCTGATAAATATTACAAGTCCTATCTCAAATTGTGACTTGGTGGGCGATCTGAATCTGGCATTTGTTTGCCTCGCCATTTCTTTGAAACCAGAATCTGGTTTGTTTACCTTACAATCAAAAATTGTAATTTATCTATAGCGGTAATTAGTTTTAAAAGAAAGTCCAAGTGTTTCAGAGTGTCTATCTAGACACAGAATTCTAATAAAACTATTTAGGTGAGAAAATTTTGCTTGTTTCTGTTGTGCGTCAATTTCTGTACCATGCAAATCCTTCCAAACACAAAAAAGCCAGTTGTATTAATGTCTGTGTCCAGATACACTGACAATGAGAGAAATCACTTCTTTAAAAACAAGGAAACACGTTTACTTGTCACAGGCTTCCTTGCGCGAAGTAGAGTTCTGTTGCATGAAGGAGAATCACTGCCACAACAAGGAATCTCTCACTTGTAGCAGCAGACATTTTCCTTGGGTTAAAGGAAGTCCCCCTAGTCAATATTTTACGGAGCAGTTTCTTTAACACAATCGATAAACACCTTGGATCAAAGAAAGAATTCTCTCAGTGTAGCCTCTATCAAACACTTGTGCACTTTCCTTTAAAATCAAGTTGAGGTGAATTTGTCACAACTTTCTTTTTAAGCTTAACAAATATGAGGCAATGTGAGGCATAGTTTATACAATAACATATTTTCATTTTCGATATTTTAGAGGGGTGCAGATATAAAGTCTATGACATGGTTTGATAGGATTATCATTCTTGACTGTTCTTCTCCTACGCAGCGGAAAATGCTTCGGTTGTTAGAATTGAAGATTCGACTTATTTTGATCTCCGAAATTTTCGGTTGAATAAAGCAAAATGTTCGGTCGTAAGAACCGAAGAAATCGGTAAATGAAACCCAAATTCCGCCCCTATCAAATACTCAGTATTACTAATGAAGCATTCAGGACCGAAGCATTCGTTCAGGACCGAACATTTCGGTTCCTCTATAACCGAAAACTTCGGTGATCAAATTTTATCGAAGTATTTTTCTCTGTGATACTACCTCATGACATTTTTTTCATGAATAAAGTGGCACTAGACTTGCCTCGGCAGTTTTAAACATTCGGCAAAACTCAATCAAAAACATGAAAAACACATTTTTTTTTTTTTTTTTTTTTTTTTAATTTTTTTTTTTATTATTATTTTTAAGAGAGAGGAAATCAAAAGAAGGCGTTTGAGGTACATCAGGATATCTTCATTTCGTAACAGTCTCTAAAAGCAACGCAACCGCAACCGGGCGGTGCCCCCCTCCTGAAATGAACGCATGCTCGATAAAATATGGGGGGGGGGGATCGAGCGTTTCACTTTTACAAAAAAACACATCATCTTCGAGTCCGTGAGTCCCTGCCCTCAGGCAGAGTGACGTCACTCCCAGATCCTGATAGGGCCCGCGAGAATATTTTCGGCATGAATCGCGCACCAACACACACACACACTCGCAGTGCTCGCACAGGTGCCACAGACACCTTGAGTAAATAAAAGCGGACGCTTTCAAAAAGAACTTCTCCGAGGGTGAGCCCTGAGACCCTCAGCAATGAAGTAAGTCGGAGGACCATCTTCTTCAGTGAAGCGGCCTGTCGCGTCGGACCGAGAGTTGAGGCCGTCAGACTCTCTGGGCACAGTGCGCTTATGAACTGTATAGTGTATATAGTTAACCGTGGGACCTTTGTACTTATCATTCAAAATCACTTCCGCAAAAATGTTCTTTTAAATTGAGAATTCAGCAAGCCGCAGTTACCATTGCCCCGAAAATGCGGGGATTTGAACTTCACAGAGCTGAACCCTAGCGGCTATACTCTGTTCAGGATAAGAAGGGCTCTGGGTTTTCAGGTAGAAGTGCACGATTTCGCAGCGTCGCTCCTATTCAACCCTGTCCAACCCCGACTCCAATGCCCTGCGATCACTCACACGCTGACCGATTCGATCCTCCACGGGGAACGAAGCATTTCCAAGAAGCGGCTGACTATGACTTTTATCGGCGTTAAAGTCAATTCTGAAACGGTTGCAGTTACGGCAAAACGGATGAAAATTTCGGCCCTAAAGGGCAATAACTCGTCAGAAACAATCAAATTTGACTCCTCATTGACCCCGGAAGTTGAATTTCTCAAAAACTCTATTTTTGAACTCGTGATTGTCAGCGGCGCAGTAGCGAGGCTTGGAATTTGGTATGTAACGAAGTAATTTCTCCATTAAGCTTACCAAAAAAGTCGAATTCTTCAGTCATCGGCCATAACTTGCCGTTTCGAACTTTTCAATGAGTTTTAATGCAAAAAATTAACAAGTCTACGCCTCGCCATCGCATGTAGGTGTCTCATTCGAGATAGCACCGCAGTGCTTTGTCCTTGTAAACCCATGTATAAAGTCGGTGTCAGAAGATGAACAATGCAACAGAAAGGTTCGATATATTTTACGAGTTTAAATGGAGAAAGTGCGGTGTTGCTAGATGGCACGTCACTGGCGATTTGATAAAACAATGAACAAAGTTGTGTGGTACGTTTGAATGAGCCGTAATCGTCACGACTAGCATTTGAGTTTATTTGTTCAATCATTATTACGTACTTTCTGCTTTCTTACAAAATTAAACATTTCATTCCGCGAGCTTTTCAAAATGTAAAGCAAAAAAAGTTGATGGATAAAACTCTCCGAGAGAACCAGTGGCGGCTCGAAAACAATCGATCCACGCATTTCTTTCCCATTGCATCTATGTAACAGAATCGATTAGGTACCAGGAGATTCAACTGAATCGCCTTAGGATCGATACTTTTTCGTGCGCTCTCAGAGGAATGGTCAATACATCGACTTTTACGACCGGCCACTGGCCACTCAAAGGAATTCAAATTTGACTCCTGGACATTTTAATTTATTTATATTACATTTAATTTTAATAAATCTCCATTTAAACTCGTAAAATATATCGAACCTTTCTGTTGCATTGTTCATCTTCTGACACCGACTTTATACATGGGTTTACAAGGACAAAGCACTGCGGTGCTATCTCGAATGAGACACCTACATGCGATGGCGAGGCGTAGACTTGTTAATTTTTTGCATTAAAACTCATTGAAAAGTTCGAAACGGCAAGTTATGGCCGATGACTGAAGAATTCGACTTTTTTGGTAAGCTTAATGGAGAAATTACTTCGTTACATACCAAATTCCAAGCCTCGCTACTGCGCCGCTGACAATCACGAGTTCAAAAATAGAGTTTTTGAGAAATTCAACTTCCGGGGTCAATGAGGAGTCAAATTTGATTGTTTCTGACGAGTTATTGCCCTTTAGGGCCGAAATTTTCATCCGTTTTGCCGTAACTGCAACCGTTTCAGAATTGACTTTAACGCCGATAAAAGTCATAGTCAGCCGCTTCTTGGAAATGCTTCGTTCCCCGTGGAGGATCGAATCGGTCAGCGTGTGAGTGATCGCAGGGCATTGGAGTCGGGGTTGGACAGGGTTGAATAGGAGCGACGCTGCGAAATCGTGCACTTCTACCTGAAAACCCAGAGCCCTTCTTATCCTGAACAGAGTATAGCCCCCCCCCCCCCCCCCCGCACAGAGAACGAAGATTGAACTTCTTGTTGATAAATATAAATATTTTATAGAACGAAAGTAAAAAATAAAATAAATATATAAAATTATTCTACAGCTAATGATGTGGGTGATTTGTCATAAATCAGTCCTGACTACCGTTAGGCGTTAAATCACCCTTCGAGAAAATGACGTTCACGATTACGAAACTGAGCCATCACTCAATAATCTTGTAACCGATTACAAACCCCTATTTTCCCAACTCTGCACTCTATACACAGTTCCTCTGCAAAAGATTAATGACATAGGACCGGAGACCGCCGGATTCCCTCCCAAGATTTCCTATTGTGCCCGATTCTCTCCCCCATCTAAATTCTGTTTCCGATCCCCTTCCGGCAGTGAATTCAAATCGAATTACAAATAAGCAACTTCGCAGTAAAGTAACTCGGAAAAGTCAACTCACCATTTTCAGAGATGTGTGCCGTTTCCCGTGAGTTTTAGAAGTAACAAAATTATTGCAGATACACAAAAATAAGATAAAAGCAAATGAAGAACCGCAGGAATGGTCGATAAAAAGTTCCCAAACTCTGATTCATATGCATAAAACTAAATTCGGAAACCTTCTCTCCCCATTCGTTCCAATCGTACCCTTATTATGGCGACCGGGTGTAAACTCGATCATCAGATCATCTTAATTTTGTGGATCTGCAATTTATCTACTTTACTCAAGGGGAATGACACACATCCCTGGAAATAGTGAAAATGATTTTTTCAATTGCTGCGACGTTGCCACTTACTTTTAATTTAATTCACCACCGCGTAAAACGGAATTTGGATGTTGGAAGGGATCTTGCAGGGAGCGTTTGCGGTCCGTGGGTCCTAAATTAGAGGGGGGCGCTTGAAAAAACCAAAGTTGATAGCCTTTTTTTTTTTTTCTTTTTTTTTTTTTTTTTTTTTGAAGGAGTGGTTAAAAAAACTGTAGAAGGAGGGAACTTACTCTACACATTTATATTTTATTGTGTTTTCCTTTTTTCTTTAATCCTCTTCTTTTTTTCCTATTTAAGCTTTTCCCCTTTTTCTTTACGCCCTTCTTTCCTCTCACCTGTTTTATAGCCCCCGTTTCAAAAGGGTGGGTGGCATAATCTCCGAAGCCCCCCCCCCACCCATTCCACCGACCACCACTGTTTGGAAGGGAATCAGGCAATCTCCCTTTGGAAGGGTTCGGACCGCTCAGACAACTGTGCGCCAAGTTGCTGCGCTGAGTAGGACATCGCATCGTTTACAACCCCCCCCCCTTCCCTTGCTCCTGTTCCACCGTCCCCCCGTGCCTAGCGTTTTATGCTCCGCTGTCGACACCGCTGCGCTCTGCGGCCGCCGACCAAGCCGAGCCGTTTGCCGCTCTTCTCTTGAGCCTGGCTTCTCGCAGCTCTCGAAAAAACCTAAACGCCTCAGTCCTCAGTCTTGTGCCGAGCCGTGGCTTCGAAAGTACTACTACCGCGAAGAGTGAGCGTTCTTAACCGTGCGACTTCGTCCGTCTTCTATCCTCTCGTTCGTTCGTTCTTTCCTATCGTGACACGAATTTCCCAAGTCCGCTAAGTGTGCCAAGCTTCTCTCATCTATGGATACTGCGGGAGTCTGATGTGTGTACGCTCGGTTCTTTCCAAGTTCTTTTGGTGACGTAAAAAGGCGAATTTTCACTCCCCAAAATGAGCCTGAATACGGGTGGTTTCGTGAATGTTATCAAATTGTTTAAGTTGTTGCATACGTGCATTGTATTCGTTTCGTTCAGTTTAGTGTTCAATGGAGTACTTTCACGCGGTAAGTCATCACGTCAAAACGCTCATCTCTATTTTCTCTATCTCTCTTTTTCTCTCACCTACTTTATGATGAGGTGCATCAGGTACAAACCTGGAATTTACAGGGATTTTAAGTACACAGAGGATTTTATATCGTAAGCCAGCTTCATTAGAGAGTTCGAATCCTCCAATTTGGATCCGAATCAGAGTATGAATTTTCTCCGAAATTTTTATATTGCATCTTCAGATGTACGCACAAATCCATACCGCGAGATGACTTTCAATTTTCATGACATCATTGTGGTGGTGAAAATTGAAAAGCGTTTTTTAAAGACTCCTGAAATGTGAAAGTTTAGAATTGCTTGACATAAAGTTACGGCGGCTCGAAACTTTTCTCTATCAGTTATTTGACCCGTATACTTTCTTTCTATCTAATTGTAAGAGAATGCAAACTCGGGAACGCTCATTTCTAACCCTTTCGCCCATTTTTAAAGGCCGGGAACACTTTGTGGTTACACTAGGTATCAAATTTGATTTTCTTGGCATACACTTGTGTTACCTTGAATATGGCTCGTCCAGTTCGCAGAGTTCAATTCTAACCTGTCCCATAAACTCAAAGGAGAAACTTGTTTTGATAATGGTCTTCCGTTTGAGGCATTCAATCTATCACTTGTCAGCACGGTTATTTAGGGACCCGCGATCTGCCGTGGGTTCAGCTTCAGATGGCACATGTATTAATCTTTCACTGAATGGATACCATCGAATGGTTTCATGATATGTAACCAAGTTTTTGGACTGCACCTGCAAGACACTGTTAAAGGAAAAACATAGCTTTGTTGTCCTTTGCTGATTGTTCTTGACGGTAGCGTAGCCATAAGGCGGATGGGGGTTCAGCGGTTATGTAGCTTCTCCCCTGAATGCAAAAGACAAAACAAAACAAAAAATGCAGCAAATTCGTATTTCTTTCTGTTGGCTCGCTAAATTGCACTTTTTTAACCCCCATCCTCATTAATAACGATTTCGAATCCTGGATTCCCTCATCCCTCCGTCGTAAAAAAAAATGTCAGACCCTGCCATGCTATGCCACTTACCCCTTAACCCTTTCACTTAACCCTTTCCACGCTGCGCCCGAGTTTATTCGTCTCTATAATTAGATTTGCCTCACACCAGTGACGTAGCGTGCAATGTGGCAACGTTGTAATGTGTCCATTTAAACCCGTGTAAAAGGTCGAATGCGGAGGTGTTCACCGAACACCCAATAGTTCAATATTTTTCATGGGTATAAATGTACAAACTGCAACGTTGCCAAATTGCACGCTACGCCACTGCCTCACACAACTTCAGTTTTTAATTCACAATAATCGCGGCTCCAAATGTTTAAGGTTTGAATAATGATCAAGCGCCTTCAATCAATTGTGTATGCAAAACCAGCACTGCGGTGTAGGAATATTTGACTAACCACTTAATTTTAGCGAGGCGAATGATAATTGATTTTGGCCGTAACCTGGTAGTAAAAGGATGTACCCGAATGTTCGTTCATGGTGTTCCGATGTGCCAACTAATTTCTACCGTTTGTCTCAAATTAATCCCAACCTTAATCTTTTTTTTTTTTTTTTTTTTTTTTTTTTTTTTTTTTTTTTTTTTGCTTGTTTTATGGCTTATACTCCAGTCAAGGAGCCTACAGCCAACTATAGACTAATGTCAGTGTGTGAATGTTTGCTTAATGTCAGAAGACAACAGGGGACTTGAAACATCCATGCTCAAAGCACTCAGATTTCCACTGTAATCTTTGCCGTGGACCCAAACCTTAATCTTAACGGATCGATTTGTGATACTTAAGAGGTAAATGTCAGAGTAGGCGCTTCAGCTCACCGATGTTCTTTGGCGCACTGGCGGATCCAGGTATTTATCATTCTCTCTCTCTCTTTCCCCATTAGTATGCGTGTGTTAGGAAAGGACAGAACAGGGGCAGTCGCGTGATTTCGCCCCCTGTTCTATCCTTTTCTAACATGCATTCTAATGGGGAAAGAGAGATGCGAGAGATTGACAATCTTTTGGATCCGCTCGTGCTTTGACGAATTTTCAGATTTCACCATTCCTTCAAATCTAAATAAAACTTGCATATGATTTTGACCTTTTGATTCTAAAGCGTTCCTTCATGAAAATCCTTCAAATTCATTTTCATGGTGTATTGTAAGAGAAATATCGTTGGAAAAGTCCAAAGATTATTGGTCTAGGTGAGTAGGTGCACCTACACTTCTGGAACGACCTCTCTAGTAGTAAGAATGGAACACACTCATTCAAAACCTTTCTTCCCCCTCTCCCAATCCACCCGCCCACTCCATCTGGTTGGGTGAACCTATACGGCTATTATACATCTCTCAACTTTACAATTTTACAATTTCACAATTTTATCACTCGAAAAGTTAGTATAATTTTTGGAAGATCGCATAAATAGAGGTTTCTTCTTTCAGTCATTCTTGCGTTCGTTTTACGTTTCAATGAAGCTTTTTTTTAGCGTTGTCTATGTAGGATCTAGGATGAATTTTAATGGAGTTCTGCCGGTTTGAAATGAGCCATGCAAGTTAAATGATGTGTTGGGACGTACGGTTGAGCAGTGGCGGCGCGCGCAACCTGGCAACCATGCTTTTTTACCATTTCAACTTTAAAAGTTTTCGATTTTTCAAGGGGGGGGGGGAGTGTCGATGGGACCCGTTGAAGAAAGATCGATTAATTTACGTATATTTAAATGAAGAGAATCCGTTGATGCCGAATTGCCCGCGCTACCCGCAACTGGTCGGGTCCAACCAGTTTACACGTCACGCTGTATTTCGATTCGACCCGTCTGCTGGCCGCGGCTTTGATTGTCTCGTGTTCGCACTTTCTCCGGCGGACCTCGGTCACCTCAGACGCCGGCAAGTTCGACCTTTGCCAGTGGTTTCGATATTTGTCAGCTTTCTTCGCCGTTGTACGTTTTAGCCGGAAGGTTGTTTTTTTTTATTTGGAAAGGATGGAAAAAATGCACCCACATTTTACCATTAGTATTGGGAGGGGGGATTTATTTTATTTTCCGTACGAATGAGGTGATTATTAAAATTAATGATGGATAATATTAATGATGGATTAATGATGGATTATTCCTCTAGGGAGTAGGGAGGGGCGTCCTCGGAGAGGTAGAGTATTCAAGAGGGAATAATTTAATGATGGCACAGAAATCGAACGATTTTTGGAAGAATCTAAAATATACGTGTCCGCGAGTGATTTTCTATGGTTGCCTTCCTTGTTGCGAGGTTAGGGTTCTATCACTTTTCTGGATTTTTGCAAAAAATAAAATTACGAGACCAAAGTATTTCATGTATTGGAAAGAAAGTCAATTGGTTTAGGCCAAGGCCATTCAGTTATGGAGTCATTTGCTATTGGTTTTACTCGATCAGGTTTAGGTCAAGGTTATTTAGTCATAATTGGTCCATTAGTTGTTTCTTCAAGTCAATTAGGTTGATTTTCAGCTCACGGTTTTCTGCAGAAAAACCTTTAGATTTTAGTTGGACTCGAATGGACGTCGATGGGTTCATTTTTGGTTCCAAATAACTCCTAACGTGATCGGATAGGCTGATCAAGAAATTTTCTACCTCGATCTTGTTTTTTTTGTTTTTCCTTATTCAAAACACGAAGAATTAAATAAGGTGTATCTATAAGTTACGACAACTCTAGGGTTAGTTCGACTCTAAATACGATGAAAAACTAAGTAGTCTAAAAATGTTTATTTTCGATTTATTTCTTTTTTTATTATTAACATTTTTCGTTATTTTTGATTTATTTTTATTTTTTGGTTTTATGTGTGTAAGGTTAATAATTAAATTATAAGTTAGTTAAAAGTTAGTTAAATTAGTTAAAATAATATTTTATGCTTATTGTTAGATTCTTTTTTTATGGTTTAGGTGTAATATTTTTTTATTTCAATCTGGCTTTGGGGGTTTTTTTTGTACTGAAAACAAAAAACAAAAACAAAAACCAAACAAAAACAAACAATACATTTTTTGAAGCGCAGCAACGATGAATATTTAAAAAAAAAATTGTTTTTTTTTTTTTTTGAAAATTGGGAAATCGCTGCAATATAGATTAATCTCAAGTTTGATCTTGAATTTCGACTCATTGTTTCAAAATTACGATTTCCATCTGACTGTAGTTTTGATTGGAAAAAATGAAGAAAAAAGAAGAAAAAAAAAAAAAAAAAATCGGCCCGAAGAGCTGAGTATAGGTACCTTTGCATGTAAAGTAGGTGAAATCGGATTTGTGTCATGCGGGTAATATCGTTTCCTCATGAATACCATTAATTTTTTATAGAAACTCCACAGGATGTTCACACTCACACAGTTGCACAGTCGTATATTCGCAAGTTCAAACAGCGGCATCTACGTCGCGTAAAATGTGCAATCTGTATGAGTGTGTGTGTGTGTTTGTGAGTGTCGTAGTTCGCGGTCTCTCGCCGCGGCGCGGTGGCGGGCGCCGGCGTAAGCGAGTCCACTCTTCGATTGCGCGCTGCTCGACTCAGTTTTAGCTTTCTACCTTTAAATTACATCGGTAGAAAGTAAGACCTGTTCTTGCGCTAACAAAAAAAGAAAAAAAAAGAGAGAAAAAACCTACCTCACTGATGTGCCCAAGCCAGAATTCGATAATCGAGAACCAAGGGATTCTAATGTACCTACGGAGGAGATGTTTCTATATAGATAGATACACTCCAAAATGAATGAGAGATAATGTGGAGGGGGTTGGTTGGGATCGAGAATTCTTCACGCAAGCGCATTGGGGGTGCATCTGAAGGGAAAGGTAACCTGCCGAAATATTTTCAGCGTTGCCAAGTGTGACAGATAAAGATTTTCTTTTTTATCTATGAGTTATCCTTGAGCAAGAAATATAATATGAACCATAATTACACGGGGGAAAAAAAGATGGGTAGAATTTACCATGCGCTGATTTTGGAGTCAGCTATCAAGTAGATGGTAAATGCGACGTACATTATGGTAAATTAAGTGAACTTGTTTGTTCATTTTACCATCATTTAAAGTTATTTACCATACTTGATAGCTGACTCCAAAATCAGCTACGCAGATGGTAAATCTACCAGTTATTTTTTTCCGCGTAGTTTTACTGTAGGTGCTTATAGAAAGTATAAATACAAAAGAAAAGAAGAAAAAAACTTATTTAAGTCTCACCCTGGCGTCGGTAAATATTCCGTTAGTATACTCTTGCTCTTATTATACACGAACCGCACTAAACCATTGTAACTCATTTAATCGGTATGCGTTCATGGACAATCTTTCGAGTCATTTTTAAAAGTGAGCCAAGATGCGAAAATTTTAAAAAATATTTCTTGTAGCGTACCTCCTACTGTATCGATCAGTGAGTGTATATTAAAAGTGTTCAAACTAATCATGACTTAAAAGTTAATATTGTTGAAGTAAATAACAAATAAAGAGGAAATATTTTTTGAAAAATTCAGACCTGCTGAAAATAATTACTGTAAACTCGCTTTAAGGTGTTTATCATGGAAACGACAAAACCGCTGAAAACAACTCCGCATTGAACCCATTAATAAAGAAGAAAAAAATGAGAAATAGTTCGTTATCAAAATTGAAAGTAGATTTAAATTCTCTTACGTTTTTAACCAATTTTGGCGTTTCTTTCGTCAGAACCACAGTAAGCCCAAATAGCCGGATTTGGCTTGACTCGCACTACTGGGATTCTAGCATTAAGGCAAACCTGGAGAATCTGGAATTCTCAGAGAATTTGATTCCATCAGGGAAAACATGGAATTATTAGGGAATTTAGACTGTATGAGCAACTCTTATCAGGGAACTTGAATGCAAAGGAACCAAACTTCTACTCGAAAATTTGATAAAGTTCCAGTCTTCTAATTTTAATATCTTGAAATTTTGCAGCGAGGTGATTGATGAAAAATCAGGAAATTTGAAAAGTTAAAATTGCTATACACCCTGTATTAGCGTTTAAATACTTTTCCAATTTTTATTCCGTACATTATTGTTTTTCAGGGGCCGCCTTTGTTGTTTCTCCTCTTTCTAATAATATCTATATAAAGACACAAAAAAATGTTTCCGAATGAATAGGTGCAATAGGTAGATTAGGCAACGTCGTAATGACTCCTTATAACTTCCTTTCAACCTGATACAATAACACACCTGTCCACTGTTGTTCCCTTTGCATCCGTACCCGAGCCCAAGCCGATGCAGGTCTGATAATCTCCCTTTATTTCGAGATCAACCCTTAAAGCTTGAAGTCATCTCCGAACATGGTTGCCTAAGTTAATATTTGAAAATAGACTAGGCAACGAATGTTTGCTAGAAAGGTTAATAATTTTAATCATAAATTTGAGAGGCATTCATGATTACGTTGTACATTAACTGACGAATAGACCAGATTTGCTGTGACACTTTAAAACGTCTCATACCTTAGAAAATGCATCTCATCGTTGTTCTGACCATTTTATTCTTTTCAACAGTGATGGGTCGTGCGATTTGGCAACTCTGCTATTTTTATTGTTTGAAACATTTCCTGGTAACGACTAAATTAGTTCTCGTAACAACAAAACGTAGTTCTGGTGTGAACGAAAGTGATTTCTGGTAATCTTTAATGTATTTTCCTGCCGGTGCTTTTACCAGAATTTTCTTTAGTCATATACAAATTGGGTTCCTACACAGTAGTTATACATTTGCCGCACTTTGCTGGTTACTAGAATTCTAGTGGCGACTAAAACAAATGCACCGACACTTTTCGATCTCAACAATTTTAACCTACCCAACTGCTGATCAAACACTTACTAAACATACTGTGACGCTTTCTTTCCTTCATCAGCGTTCAAGTCGCCAGTCATATATTTTATCACCTTACGCTTACCACTGTGTTTTCAAACATTCAAACTAATAAATAAACTAATACATATTCAATTATTGAATAAAACATCCGTTGCCTCTCTTTCTGTTACACATTAATTTTCATTATAACGGACACACATAATGACAACGAACTTAATGAGCAAAAATGTGAGCTGGAAAATAATTGACGTTGGACAAAGTTGTGTATTGGACTATAAATTCTAGGCCTGAACGATTTTGAAAAAAAAATTACAAGTGGACAAAAAAGTTTTGATTTTATAAATTGAATTGCACAAAGTGTCCAGATCCAGAGCCATATGCATGCGGTTAAAATCAAAATGTTTGTCTCTCGCAGCAGAATGAAATGAGAAATACTTCAAGACGATTGACGAATATGTTAGAGGTATATAGTTTCATGCAGAAGTGTAGGCGCACCCATACCGATAATCTTTGGAATTTGTCAACATTATTTCTGATATTACTTGATGAAAATTAATAAAAATGAAATTGAGTGTTCATTTTTCAATGAGAAACACTTTAAACGCAAAAGAATGAAGTCAGAGACAAGTTCGGTTTTGATTTGAAGGAATTAAAGTTGAAAATTCGCCAAAGATTATGGTTTTGGTGCGTCTACATCTGAAACGAGCTCTTCCGTTTTACAACTAATTTTGGAAGTTCTTGCACAGTCAGAAATTGATTTCAAAGATTACAGATTGAATTATTGCTATCGGAGCTTTGAGCTGGGCCACCTCCCAAAAAGAGTTCCCATTGCTGTACTTCGTTGCTTGCTACCAACGAGACGGCTTATCTGAGAATTTTGACCGATTGACTGATTGACTGATCGATTTGAACGTTTCCTTGGCGTGATGCTGCTGATGACGGTGATGAAAGTACCCTCGGATTTGGCAAACGCAAATGACACGGGGCTTTTCCGGACAGAGGTTATCTAATTCCGGAAATATATTAATCTTAAAGAGCCTCAAGTCGCGGCGATTGGCGGGCGGATAAGATGACAGAGCCAACTAGCCAAAGAACATTTGTCATCTCTCGTTACGACGCGACGCAACGCCGAATCGCTGGCGCAGTGTTGCCAGATTGGAGTGAAAAAGCCGTACGTTTTACATTGATTTAAATAGGGACGATACGGCTTTTTACCCTCGATCTGGCAACACTGCGCTGGCGCGATGTGACACTACGCGACGCAACGTTGGAGGCGGAGGCACGCGATTGAGAAATCCCGTCCTAAATTATTGAATGAAAATTGTATACGCGCAGGCGTAGCAGCGCACATTGGATCCAAACGTGGTGTGTTCGGGACGTGAAAAGTTCTTGTTATTTCCTTTTATAACATGTTCGTGGAGATATTTTTCTTGTAATAATCATTATGTTCTACCCATTTTAAGCTCTAGAATGAATATGGGTTTACAAAGTTATCTTGTTATTGCTTCATAATCTTGAGTTTTATTCGTAAATTGTGTCGGGAAAATTCAGTGTTTTGAACCACTGTAAGGAATAGCATCGCAGCGCGCTCCGGTAGTTCTCAAACCCGCATTACGCTCTCGGTGTTATGAGATCTCAATCAACGGGCATCGTTACCTGAATAAATTTTGTCAATGGAAAATTTACTATCCTGAGCAATGACCGTGCAATGTGCATAGAGCGAGCGGGCTGTTCGATGGATGAGTTCCTTTCTACAGGGTGTTCTTGAAGTAGAGGTAGATATTTTATCATGGTTTCTTCAAGTCAAAACATGTTCCCCCCTCCCCCCCCAATAAACGTGAGTCCAAAAATGCGCTAGCTGAGTGAGCTTGAGCCCCTGAAAGTTTTGAAAATTCGATAGCTTTTCTAAAATAGCGTCCACTATAATGCACCACTTGTCATGAAAATTTGTAACTGCGTGGGTAATTTTACATGCAACATTCATTAATGACCTTGAAACAAGGAAATTGGGTCTAACTCTACTTTTCAGGTACTTTAGTACGTTTGACGGTAAAAATGTCTTGTTACAGATCGTAACTTCATCAAATACTAGCTGTAATTGGATGGGGAAAAATCCGTAAAAAGATGTTTGGTCCCTAGCATTAATTGATCCATAGCGTTTCCAGCGAAATAATCGCCGCGGGATATGGAAAATTTAGCGCTTTTCCTAAAGCAAATGACACTAAAAAAGCAGTGGGTTGATGACAGGTTTGGCTTGCACTGCCACGCTCCATAGTGAAAGCTCTGATTTTTCTACTTCGCGTGGCGATTAGCTCGCTTGAAACGCGTCTAATCAATAAATTACTAGCGACAAAAAATCTTTTTCTGAGTTTTCTTTTTTTCAATCTGATTTCAGCAAGTTCTATATCACTTTACTATGTGTAACAATCAGAGCCGGAGCCTCGATTAAAATTAAAATTTGCCTTTCTCGCGGCAGAAAACCAATAGAAATACTTCAAGGCCAATTAGTTTTCTTTCAAAAACGGATTTCAGGTGTTCTCGCACAGTTAGAAATAATTTGTTTAAAATATTACCGTTAGAATTATTGCGACTGGAGCTCTTTCTAAGGAGCTCTTTCCGGGAGCTGCCCTCACTTATAGGGAGCTGCCCTCACTTATAGAGTTCCGATCTGAATAGTTCAAGCGGTAATCTTTGGAATCATTTTTCAACCTTACGAGAACACCTGAAACCAGTTTTTGAACGAAAAATGTATTATCTCAAGGTTATTTGCATGGTTTTAAAAGTTTGCAATTGTTTATTGCATCCGTGGATCCAGCTCCGAGCCCCTGTCCTTAACATGTAATTTTGGCCGGAAGGGTTTTTATCCAGAGGCATCGATATGCATGATTCATCCTCTCAACGGGTGTAGAACAGAGAGCTCGTTGGAGGAAACTTTCTTGGGGGAAAATGTCGTACTTCAATTGTCAGTAACCCGCGCCGACTACTGTGGCTTTTGCGCGATGTTTAGCACGCGCCGCTGAAACGCGACACTACCGTCGATTTCCTGCCTTAAGTCGCGCCGGCCGCGGCGGCGCTCAGTGGAACGAAACTTGGAATTTTCCGAACATAATTTTACGAATAAAAACCAACATTATGTGGAATTAAATAGCTAAATTACTTACATATTTGACACATCGTTCATTTTAGACCTTAAAATGGGTCAAATAATAACGTGATTACTGCAAGAGTCTATCTACACGAATATGTTTTTAGAGCAAAAAAACGACGAATTTTCAAGTCCGGAAAAATTCATGTTTTGATCCAGATTGCGGCGGCGCATCGCGCGCACCATACCGCAATAGCGCTTTCAACGGGTAATTTGCTCCACCGCACCGCATCAACCAACGCGACTCAACGCATCCACCTCCAAAAAAAAACAAAACAAAACAAAACAAAACAAAAACAAGTAGTGTCTCAATCCCGGTCTTGGAGAATATTCATATTCAACCCGCACCGGGCTCAATCCTTCTTTTCCTGTCGATATCGATTTCAATCGCTCTACTTTTCCAACCTCCCCTCACTCTTTTATCTCCCGCCCCCACCACCTTGTTTGGTACTCTTATCCGTTCCGTACCACTAATGAATTAAAAACGAAGTCTTCTCTCATCTCTGTGTTCGATCAATCGTCGCGTCTTCGAATTAATCAAGCATATTAGTTTCATTTTCTAATCGCTAGGAGTTTGGCCTGGGGGGGAGGGGGAAGGTAGCTCTCAAAGAATCGTCTCTACGGTCTCCTGGTGATTCGGAATAGAAGGGGGGGGGGGAGGGTTGCCAAAGTGGCGTTATACCTGCGCTGGCCACGCGCAGTGCAGAAGCTGGTATGCAATATGTAGGTTATGAAATTGAGTTGGAAACCGATGTTTTTTGTTTTTTCCTTCGTTTATTTTTCAAGGATTGTTTACAAACGTGTGAGTGTGACCATCCTGAAAACATCTGACGACGCGACGGCGCTTTCTTCTCTGCTCACAACTATCTACTACCACTTGACTCACCACCACCATCATCATAAGTAATCGGTCCCCCCCGGCCCCCCACCTCCTCCGCTCCGTGTCCTCCTGTCTTATTACTCTTTCATTCCCCCCCCTCAATTCGTCCCTTTCCCCCTAACTTTCTCAGGGTTCTCTCACGAGTCGCGATAGGTGATAACATAGGAGCAGCAGCAGCGAGGAGGATAGCCCCCCCCCCCAGAATCACTCCCTCCCCCGCATTCTTATGGTGCGCGCGCGTGCGATCCTATAAGATGACGAGAACGATAAAGCTGTGTGAGTGTGTGTATGCGAGGGATAGAAGGAGGTAATAATGGAGGGGGGAGAGTGGGGAGGACACGGACATTGAAAGTAGTGCCCCCCGCCCCTTGTGAGTTGCGCCTGCGCTGTGACTCCGCGGAGTCGTCCGGACCCCCTCATGAATGAAATGCTCGTGTCAAGTGTGTGTGAGTATGTGTGTGAACATTATTTTATAGCATCTGGATACCACCCCCGCACCGCCCCTCCCGTCAAACGCGCTCCCAAAAGCGGATGGTATTATAATCGGCGAAACTCTCTCGCGCGGGGCGAGGGAAATGGTTAACCATAACGTGTAAGAAGTCGTGCTCATGGTAATTTGTAAGTTCAAATTAACGTCCGGAGAAGATTTTGAGTTCGCATAGTGTTTACTCGTATGCTGCAGTGCTATACAATGCTGATTACACGGTGAGGAATGTTTACTGTAAAAATGTTCAGAAATGAATAGAAAGTGCCCGGAAAGAAATTTTGGGAGTTTTCACCCGATCAGCCCGGTCTCCTTCAGTAGAGTTCTTGCCATTTTTTACCAGATTATTCCGGTCAAAAATATCAACAGTTTTCTTAAAAAGATTAGAATTCTGCTCATGGAAGATCAAAATTTCCCTGTAAACTACCATAATACGTCTGTTGCAAACTTGTGCCGGAGCTTTACTGCGGAGAGTCGACTCTCGCGTAAAAACCACGTTGAAGGAATCAAAAAGTCTCAAAATCCTCTCATAAACCCACAAAAGGCGTTTCAAGAAAAGTCCCCCATGGCGGTCTCGAACGAGCTAGTCACCCTGCTTGCATGCATACCACGAGCACCAAAAGATGGCCGACTACGGCAATTTATGTTGTTGGTTAGAATGTAAACACCGCGGGGACTTTTTCGTTATTGTTTGTGATTACGATGATAAATAATATAGCTCGTTTTGTTTCGATTTTCCTGAATTCTGGGAAGGAAATGTCGGGTAAACACCAACTTTGCCGAATGCCGTCATCGGCCATCTTCACTGCTCGTGTGGTGCACGCATATGGCTTTCCTCTAAACGTCTCATGAGGATTAATGAGTGGATTTTGAGACTTTCAGATATGCTTATTTTGTAATTTTCACACGATTTTACACCAGAATCGAACCTCGATAACGCTGTAGCGAAATTATGCATTTCAGACTCATCTCATTTCGGGTAATTTGTTATTAGATTTCTGGCCATTTATAAAGAAAAACATCCGTCTCCGTCCACAGAGGCCAACGACGTGTAGTCATACCGTTACACTACACGTATATAAAAAGAGCTTGGTAATTATTTTTTTCTTTCAAAGTTGCATTGAATATCAATCAACATGCTGTTTACATTATAATGACAAAGCGCTGAAAATGTTCGTCCGCTCGGCGCACGTCTTGCTCGAATTGGAACTTGTTATTTTACAAAAAATCAATAATTTCAATCGCGTGTAACCAGCGGAGGCAACGATCTCAACCGAAATTCAATAGAAGCGGGTCGCGCTGTTTACGCACTTATGCTACGTCTGCCTCCCCCTCGCCCCCCTCATCAGTACTTATCCCCCCTCGGGCCACCCCCTACCCCGTGGCCGTGGCCGTGACATTGAATCTCATGCATCTCACGCTTGCTAGGCAACAATAGCACCCGGCATGGCACCCGGCACACTCGAATCGATGAATCGATGGATGTGCAAGGCCGAGAGTTTCATCGGAAACTATAAAGCAAAGGTGCGCTCTTCCGAACGTATTACCATCCGATATCAGTGGAGATTCCGGTGTTGAGAGCGCACTCAATGTTTCACGAACTCCCTATGCAGGCACAACGACAAGTACTGCACGTCAGTTGAGGTCATTTCCGAAAGAAGGGCCCAAAAAACAACGGTTGTGCTCGTCCTGAAAATGGTGCATTTGTGACCAAGTGGCGGGTTTGAGCTGAAGAACACACTTCTTATTTCTTGGGCCCTTTCTTCCAGTAATGTCTTCAATTATCAATCTTTCCTCTATCGTTTTCCACCCGTGCATCTGTATATCGATATCGACGTCGACGTCGTCGGTGTAGTGGTGTAATCGACATTCGACGCACGAGCACTTTATTTGTAAAAAAGACGCATCTGCAGGCGTTTTCCTTCGGTGATGTACGCCCTTTTAGAAACCAATCAGTTCATACACCGGCACCGCACCGGCCGCAATCGAATATCAATATTTATTATTTCTTCGATGCGATTGGTGGGGGGGGGGGGGGCCCTTCATCCACCTATTTACCCCCACTCCTCCCCCTCCAACCACCCCCGACCTAAATCTCTTCTGCCGCAGCCAACACTTAACGGACGGTCAGTTGGACGGCGTTGGACGCATTCCGATCTATGAATGGCCTCTCTTTGGCCAGCGCACACTGGGTCGAAATATTGATTTTTCCGGCCGTGGAAAGTTTTTGTTGTTTTTTTGCGTTGAAATCATTCAAAAGGGTTGGTATTTTCTGGCAATAACCCTTGTTATTTGACGCAGTTTAAACACTTAATGGGGCTGTTTCACACTTTTGCTTCAAGCAATTTAACAGTCAATTGTAGTGTAGAAACCTCCAAAAATAACGACAACAGCACTAAAAACCTCCGAAATCCACTCCTAAACTCAATAAACGCTTTTATTTGCTCGGGCGTAATGGTGGCTGAGGGGAGTATTAATAGGAGATTCCCATATCTAACAATACTGTAACTCCACCAAGAAGTGACCAATGAGAGACAACTTTCATATGACACCAGTGTCACAAGGTGTGCGTGTCAAAGTACCATTCATCGAATGTGGATCACTACTCTGGTGACTAATTACTCTGTGAATCATCCTTGTCAGCATAAAGAGAGAGACGAAATTAAGATAGGAATCTCCCATTATTACTGCCGTCAGTCACCATTACGCTCTCGCAAATAAAAGTGTTTATTGAATTTTGGAGTGAATTTCGGAAGTTTGTAGTGCTGCTGTCGTTATTTTTTTAGGTTTTTTACACCAGAACCGACCATCAAATCGCGTACAACAAAAGTGTGCAACAGCCCCATTGAATGATTTTCCAAACTTTACGCTCGCAGTTCATTTGTTCACATAATCTTGATTTTATATTTTAAATAATAATGTCCGGGAAATCCCATTCCTTTTTGAGCCACTGTGCGGCGTGGCGCTTCCGTAGCTCGTAACGGAAGGATGTTCTCCTCCGCTGTTCACTGCTGAGTGTTCATCATAGTCGCTATTATCATCGTTATTCATCATACCGCTGCGCTGCAATGGCGAGAGTTATTGAAAACATTGTTTACTCACGCGGGATCGAAAAAATATCGGACGCAATTAACATGACCGGCGCTGGCATCGACAGCGGCGCGGCACCGGCCACTGGCCAGCGCTCACTATATGCCTGCGCAGAGAATGATCAATTTCGCTCGCAGCGCGCAGATGCGACTGATATGATTCTCACGCATAAACATGCGTTATACACTATATGTATAATACCGCGTCAATCTCGGGGGGGGGGGGCTCCGGGCCTATTCCAACTTTTCTCTAACTTTTCACGGATAGAAACTATTTGATGATGAAAGATTTCCGCAGCGCACACAGTACACAGATAAGACCTATCGTGTCCGAAGACAGTTCATATATTTTGCTTCGAAAAAAGAAAAGCGTCTGGTGTTTGTGACTAAAATGAGCAGAGCGGCCGTTTTGGGTATATTTAATAATGACATTTTCCAATTCACCGATGATTCCACCGGTTGAGAAAAGATTACACAGTTGAATTTAGTTCATGACTAAAATGCACGAAAATACTTTCATCTGTAATAGTTTTTCAACCGGTGAAGTCGTCGATAACTTTAAAAAACTTTCGGATATTTTAATAATTAACAGCGAATGCATTAATTCAGAAGAGATTATACAGATGCGAGTATTTTCGTGCAATACAGTGACTTTTTTACAGTCATAAACTGGACTGAACTGTGTAATCTTTTCTCAACCGGTGAATTAAAAAAATACATGAACACATTTCAGATATACACGAACGGCTGCACTGATATTGAGGCGAATTTTTGTGCTTCGATTTGGACGTTTGAAAGTCAATAAGATCGCGTTACTTTCTTATTTCTGTGAAACTCATCTGTAGCTATATAGTTGGTGGATCATTGGACGCTCCGGTCAGGACTTTCCAGGCATTCAAATAGGCCTTCGTACACGCTCAAATATAGTTTGATTTAACAGAGTAAAAAGTTTTGCCAAAATTTACCGCAAGAAAAACAGGTAACCGTACCTGATGTGTATTGAAGCTAAATTGAAGCCGAAAATATTCCTTCGGTGTTTGTTAACAAAAGCTGTTGTTTGCCAACCTGTCAAAATCCTTATTTTGTTTTGCATTATCAGTGATGCCGATATGTTTTGCTGTTTTGCTTGAAAGACGTTATGTCGATTGAAAATATGATTTTTCGATGGAAATGACGCTTTTTCGATGATTCTGATGAAATGGAAATGATGGCTTTTGTAGCTATTTGATAGCAGATTGCCGTATTTTTCCTCTGTCACCAAAAGTATTTTAGTGTCGTTTTTGGCCTCTAAGCTCTAGATCATGGTGCCCAAAAGCGACACCGAACTACTTTTGGTGACCGCGAATACAATAACCGTGTATCGTTGAATATCTCCTCGCTTAAAATTATTTCGATGATCTCTGGACTGGAAGTTAAGAAACAAGCAAAAAAGAAAACAAACACACAAACCAGTCGAATATAAAATGACGTTTTGGTGCGAAAATGTTTTGAAGGTCATCATGAAGTCGCAATTTTTGTTGTTTTCAATGAAACCAGACTAATTATCGAAATAATATAATTTCTTCAATACACGGAGCTGTCGCGGTCGTGTCTGTGCCGTATACTGAGATTCAATGTATGAATTCAGAAGTTATACAAAATGTTAAGAGGAATTTTTAATTATGACTGTGCCTCATTTCTTTGTTTACTTTTGTCACTCTCGCGTATTACAGCATTCATTGTTCACATGGATAATGAATAAGATAAAAATGTCCAAATCTTTTTAAAATTCAAATAATGTTATTTTTTTAGAACCAAATTGCTTCAATATAATAACCAAAAACCAAAAAAGTCTTGTATTTATGGGTCGGTGGGTGTGTGAGGAAGTTATTAATGTATTTGTATAAGTACTCCATGCAGAAATACATATATGAGGCATAATGATAACCGTATCAACTCGAAGCGCTTACCTCATGGGCGAATCATTTCGATCCGATCAAGGTCAAGCTATTCGGATTCGATCAACGGCGGGGCTATTTCAATTGAGCCGATAACGGTCGTAGCTTCTCACTAATCGGCTTATTTCTGATATACGGGGCTCTTTAAACTTTTCAAATGAGATCCCGTGTTCGGCGAAATGACGTCATTCACACGACTCTGATTCTGTAGCGGCTCCGTGGAATATTGCAAAAACTGAGGATTCTCCACATTTAAACCTAGGTAAAACAATCGATCGCCAGGAAGTTCATTGAACCCCCAAGGCATCGATTCATTTACTGGGTTTAAATGACTGAAAGCCTGGTTACTGAAATGCACGAGCCGCCACTGCTCTGATTCCGATCGTCGTGAAATTGACTCCATCAGCCATGATCGATCTGAACCGCTCAGAAAAAACAGAGGAAAGCACTTTGGTAGCGCTGACAAAACCTTTGCTAAAAGCATGATCCAGCAAAAGACATTAGTTGATCCAACCAAATCTTCGGTTCACCCAGCAACATCTCTTTCGTCAGGCGTACAGAACCTTTTGTTAGCCCTACCAAAGTATTTTGCTGGGCCATTTTTCAACCAATAAAGGCTTTGTCGTCGCTACCAAAGTGCTTTTTCTGTTTTTTCTGTGCACTGCTCCTGTCCATTATACACACTAAAGCATACTAATATCACAGAATAATACAATCAGAACGGAAACTCCCATAAGAGCCAATGGAAGCAAGTTTGTAATTTAACGGCGCCAATAGGCAACGCTGTGGTCCTATATCCCAACATGGCGGAAGAGTGTGATTTGTGTTGAAACTCATTTATTTCTGTAAATTCTGGAAAGAAATCTTAAGTTTCCGCGGCCTCCATTTTTATTCTGATGGCTTTTCACAATGAAAATTTTGCGGATCATGTCCTATATTTTTTTTTCGCGCGCGAATCCAGATGTAAACGTCCTATATCCCAACATGGCGGACGCGAAATGAATTTGCTTCAAAATCCGACAGAGTTTCCGTTCTGATTGTATTATTCTGTGCTAAAATTGTGCACAGTTAACTCTTTTATTCGAATCTATGTAAAATAATCGATCTTTAGAAATCTCTGAAAATTGATACATTTCCTCTTGTTTAAATGGCACAAAAGCATGGTTGCCATATTGCACGACCCACCACCGCTCTACAAGTTCATTGAACGACGCGGCGCCTTCTTTTGATGACTCGCCGTACATCCGTGAGATTACCGATCACCGACCGATGAGTGTCCGGAAGGACGGATGTCGGATGGTATAGGACGAGCGAGTTACTTTGACACTTGACGTCATGATGTAGGTGCAACGTGCAGATAATCGGAGCGGTGCCGCAAGCTTTGACGTCAGAAGTGGAACAACATGCTTGATACTTGCATATGAATATATCGGAGGAGAGTATACCAGTATCTGGTAACAAATTCGTCCCGGTAATTAATTAGGCAGTCGACGTAGCTGGCCACTCCACCCCACTCCGCAAGTCTCCTCCCGGCCTCTGTCCCCTCCTCTTCCCCCTTCCCCTTCCCCTTCGTCGAGTGGACTGCTTTCGTCACCCCCCGCCGCTCCTGCCCATCTGAGGCTCAACTTCTTCCAGCTTTACTCCAACGGGGGCTAACGGTATCGCATTCAGCCCAGACACCTCTTCAGTCTTCTTTTCGCTCCGCCAAACACCTCTCCTTCTCCAACCTCCAAGCTCGCCGCCGCGCGTTTAACTTGTTAGCGTTTCAGAATTACTTACCTGGAGAATTTCAGCGGTGTGCGGGGATACAAAGATTACGCACCTTAGCGTTTGTAATATATTTGTTGAAATGGTCGTTGCCAGAATTTTGCTCATTTTTTCCCCTTGGGAAGCTGCAGATCTAAACCATTTTCTGGGATAGCTGCCAGGCCTTTTACTCCTTCACATTTTCCCTTCCTGTTTTCCTATATTGCCCCCCCCCCCCCAAGGCTGCGGCCGTGTCTGTTCACCATGGAAAAAAAAAAAAAAAAAAAAAATATGCTATTCATTATCATTTCTACTGCGGGGCCCGAAACTGTTGTTAGAAATTTTTCTTTTCGAAGGATTCATGAAGAAAGTGTTCTCATAGGAGCTATGGAACGTAATATTAATTAAAAAAAATCCGTTTTCGTTAGTTTCGTTTTTACCAGAATTCTCACTGACAAGTTTTCTCGTGAATTATTAGAACTTTTGATCGGATCAATATAAGAATTCTGGCGATTTTAAAGGGAATTTCTTTACAATTGTGCGAAGAATTCAAGTGAGTTTCGTGTGATTTTCAATACTTGGTCCACATTTCACAAGATTTTTTCATTTTTTCTGTGTGCACCAGTAATGACCAGTGACGTAGCGTGCCATTCGGCAACGTTGCAGTTCATCCATTTGAACGCATGAAAAAAAATCGAACTGTTGGGTGTTCGGTGAACACCTTCGAATTCGACCTATTCTATGGGTTTGAATGGACCCAAAACAACGTTGCCAAATCGCACGCTACGCCGCTGGTAATGACGTTGACTGCAAATTATTACAGCCCGCTTGCCGGCCGTCCCTCGTAAACAAGAAGTCGGTTCATCTTTTGTATACGATAGACTATAAGCATAAGGTGTGAAGTGAAATGAACTATGAGGTATGAGGAGTATTTGTTAGTTTCGAGCAGGTAACGCAGTTAAAACCCTCAGTTCACAGTTGACCTGAAAGTGAAATCGAAGGTTAGAGAAGCGAGCGGGACAGTTCAGAGAAGATATAGATTCTCTTTGTTCAGCGTCTATACACATCCGAAAGAAGCAAAGCGTTATTTATTGCACCGTTTTCGTATATAGTAGCCGGTAGGATATAGGAGGGCGGGTAGGAAACGAAACGAAATGTAAAATTAATTGAAGTTGAGTTTAGTGGTGAGTGGTGAGTTTCGAGGAAACAGGTTGGTACTTTTTTTGGTGCTGGTGCGTTGCCACGTTTTTTGCGTTGCGCATCTCAAATCCCATCAACGATAGACTTTTTTAGCTCAGCGATTTATTGTATCGATTGCAGTTCTGGGACTTCTATGGTTCCAAACAGACTCTGGTTCAATGTATTTCCGGAAGCTCAATTTCGAAAGGAAATTTTGGACATGAAATCAAAAAATTAATGCTATATTTTGGAAATAATGAATGCTACGTCTTCCAAAATGCTGAATTATGCCTGGAAAGATACAGGGGCGAATAGTATTTCGTGTTTTTTTGCAATTTGTGAGTTTAATAATAAATTTTGGTGTTTTCTGATGCTGCCATCGTCATTTTTACGGCTTTTTACGGCTTGATATGATACTTTAAAACGCTCTAGCCGACGTGTGCAACAGACCCAGGATTATTTTGGGAGGGGCTTCCACTGATGAGCGTTTGACTGAAAATTATTCGTCCCTTCCCCTCCACACCTGAAAATCAGAGGTCTGGGGGGCCTTTAACCCCCTCCCCCCTGCGTACGCCACTGCCCTTTAGTGATTTCAGTCTACTTGAAGCCCCCAAGAGTCGCAAAGCTGAGCAAACGCTCGTGGCTGATGCGGACAGTGGCAGCTCGTGCAATTTGGCAACCATGCTTCTTTGCCATTTAAACCTATGCAAAAGTATCGATATATTGGGGGTACAATTGCACCTCCTAAAGATCGATAGTTTTACATTTGTTCAAATGCAGAGAATACTTTGTTGCAACATTGCATGAGCCGCTGCTGCTAATGGGTGACTCGTCGATCTGTCCTTTAGGTTTCGGGTGACTTGAATCCGCCCAAATTCCAAAGCATGCTCTGAATATTCATGTTCAATCAGAGAGAGAGAGGGAGAGAGTGTATGAATTCTCGATTAAATTTAAATCACGAGTATCAGGTGTGACATACTTAGATACAGAAAATTAATATTCGGGCAGTAGCTGGAGGGGATATAAACAGTAAACACTAAACGAGTGCCTTGCTTGTGAGGGTGTTCACCGTTAGGAAGTGAGGTAGGTCAACTTACCTTCTGACCGAGTGATACCAACGGACGCGGTTTGAGGTAGTGCGCTCAAATATTAATGAGACAATACCGAATGAAATTCACGCGTGAAGAATTTGAGAGAGGTACGACAGGGTATAGTCGTAGTCAGGACCTTGGCTTTCTCTCTCTTTGCGCATTCTTGACTGCATGCATCAGAAATGGAGAGAGGGTCTGTCACGCGTGATTTCAGCCCCTATTTCAGCCAGAACCTTGGCTTTCCCTCTCTTTGCACATTTTTGACTGCATGCATTAGAAATGGAGAGAGGGACTGTCACGTGATTTCAGCCCCTATTTCTAACTTTTGCAGTTAAAGAGGCAAAGAGAGAGAAAGAAAAATTTTTGGCAACGGCTATCAAAGTATAATCATCCTATTTATACAATAGCGAAACTCTATAGGAGCGCTTTGGCGATTGTCGTTTTTCAATGTAATCAAATGGGAAAATTGAGCTCTTATCCTCCGACTACTTGGGGGCGCCACCGTCGCTTCTAATGCAAATCAAATGGAAGCTGTTATCTATCCTCCGACCACCAGGGAGTATTTGCCGTTTTTCTAACATTGAATTTCGCTACTGTGTAAGATGAGTATACTGTGACGGCTACGACATAGAGTGAGCGGCAAGTACCCTGAAATTGAGCCTTTTTCGTCGATTTAAATGGACTAAAGACAAACATTGCCAGATTGCACGCTGTGCCACTGCGAGCGGACGGGGTTTGTTTTTGCTTCCAATACCCCAGTCGCGTAGTTGCGTTTTAAATAATGCCGGCAGGTGAAAAAAAAAGGTTCCTCGGAGGGGAATATTTGAGTCAAGAGGCGTAGGGTGGGCGAAGAAATGTGAGAACTGAAACGTAACCATTTCACCTATCCACATAATAAGGACTCGGCCGTTATGCTTCATATTTTTATGGATTCATCATTTATACTCGATCATATCATACTTACACTTCCTGTCTCATTTACATGTTTTATGGTCGAAGAGGAGACGGTCACAATTGCCTTTTTACAGTATGTTCCAAAAGCCCTTATATTTGCAAGTTCTTGTCGATAAATATGTCTCTCATTTCGATAAACGTCAGGTCCGTTCTTTAGTTTAAAGCGGCAAAACTGCCCATTATTGATTTATGTTATGAGAAATTCCGCCGACCATAAGCTCACTAGCTGACCTATTGTTTTGTCTTGTACTTGTATTTTACACTGAAGCTTAGAGTCTGTAAGGATTTCTAGAACACCCCGAACGGGGCTCTTGCAAACTTTTGCTATAGGGGATTGAAGAGTTGATTCTTGCATAAAATCCTGTAAAAATGTCGATGAGTACACTAAAAAATCACGAAATTCTCTCTCAGAATCGGACTTAATGGCGGAGCGACGCAGGTATCATGGGAGATTCCTAGCTTAATTGAGACATATCTCTGTGTTTCCGTACAGAAAGTGATATACCGTATTTACCCGTGTATAACCCGCGCCTTTTTTCTTAAAATCGAGAGAAAAAATCGGGGGTGCGGGTTATACACGGGTAGAGCGCTAGACGCAACCCGCAACAACATTGCGCACTCATTCTATCTCGGATTACAGCGACGCGCACACTCCCACACTCCCGACCGTCTGCCGCACACGTTTTCTTCATTTTTTAATAAGCTCCGCCCCCCTTTAGACACTTGTCGCAATCGAGTTTCGCACTTCCACCCATTATTTTGATCAGGACCACCGCACGGTGTAGTGCGGAAACGTTGGCATGGACCGGGGACCGCCGCGGCCGACTCAATGAGCTATAACTTTAGAGTGGCACATCAAGGAACGTTCCGCTGGTTCATTGTTGTCACCTAGGGCGCCGCCATCTTGCCATAAAATTCGATTTTGAGGTTAAATTTTGTAGGTGGTTTCCGGTTGTTTTGTAAACAAACTCGGGCATCGCCGGAAACGACTTGGAAACGACCTATAAGTTGCGTGTGTAATCGCAATTTCCACGCATTGTTTTGATTTCTCACACCCTTAATCAGTGATTTACTAATAAATAAATAATAAATAAATAGTTTTCCAATTCAAAGTTCATGTTTCGATTCTTTTTTGTCTCATTCCCCCCCCCCCAGCTTTTCATCTCCTCTTCAAAAAATGCGGGTTTTACACGCGGATTTTTTTTTTTTTTTTTCCCCATCGCTAAAATGTAGGGTGCGGGTTATACACGCGTGCGGGTTATACACGGGTAAATACGGTAATAGCCAGGAATCTCCCATGATACCTGCTTTGAACCGCCATTACGGGTTTAACGTTAAAGCAGTTATGTGAGTTCATTACTGAATTTTAGACTTTCTTAGTGTGATTTTCGTGATTTTCGCTGGTCTTTACATCAGATTGTACTATTTATTTGCTTATAGCAAAAGTTTGCAAGAGATGATTGCAAAAGTTTGCAAAAGTTTGATCCGCCATCTTGAGAAGTTCCAACGAGCAATGCGAAAGACAGAGGCAGAGATACGTCCGCTTCCTTGAAAAGTCCCCGAAAGAGACCGAAAAAATGTTTCCATCGGTTTTTACGATGGGAGTTTCCATTCTGTATTATTCTGTGCTAGTGTATATGTATCAGCGCTGAACGAACGGTGGCTTTAAATTTCCCTTTTTACTGCGGAGCATGAAATCATGAATGAAGTAATGATGGTTGGATCACGATCCGGCAACACTGTAACATCCCGTAGTAGGTCATGCATAATCTTACTCTGCTTTGATCTCTTCGATACTGAGCTGACCGAACTTGAACCGCGCGATCCGCGATCCGACCGTGCGCGCCGCGGACCATCGCACCGTCTCGTCGCACTATGGTCAGATTTTTTGCCACTTATTTACGATCTCAGACAGTGGCGGCTCGTGCAATGTGGCAACAACATATTTAAACACATGTAAAACAATCGATTTTCAGGAGGTGCAATGCACCCCTAAGATATCGATACTTTTGCATATAGGTTTAAATGGCAAAAAATCATGGTTGCCAAACTGCACGAGCCGCCACTGTCTAAGATTGTAAATAAGTGGCAAAAAATCGGAAAATAAACTCAACAATTTATCATTTATAAACTTTCAATAAGAATTTTAATCGCAAAGGACATTTTTTCAACAAGTAATATAAACCTAGAAACGTCACTGGAAAGTTTTAAATGAGTAGCCTTTCACTGCACATAGTGTGACACCGGTGTCACATGATGTAAAAAGCCCGATAATCAGACATTTTAGTGTATATTTTGACTTATTTCAAATTGTATCACCAGTGTCACATTGTAAGAAAACATAAAAAACGGGCTCAAACATTTTTCAAAAGACTATACCAACACTCATCATAATGCATTTAATAATGGAAATCATGACGGGGGAAAATTTGCCCCCGTATCCAATTCAACCCCAATTTCATTATTTTTATGAAGCTTTTGGCATTTGCTTTTAAAAAAAAAATCCAATCAAAGTAATTTTTTTTTTTTTTTTTTAATTTTGAATTTTTCTTTTCTTTTCCCGCCATTTCTTATGGTGTTATAGCACGCGGAAAAACTCTAGTAAAAAATAGACAAATTAGAATTTTTACCGGAAAACTGTCCAATTATTTTTGTTGCTATTTACCCATGTATTTGACCACATAGTGAATTGAAAAATCCATTTTCGGTTGGGGGGAAAAATATCCCCTGCAGTTAAGTTTTAAGCTTAAAAAGTAAAAAACGATAATGTTTTATTCCTTTTTTTCTTTCATTTTTTTCATTTTTTTTTTTTTTTTTTTTTTTTTTTTTTTTTTTTTTTTTTTTTTCAATTTTAGACCAAAGTGCGTCGGTGAGCCTCGCCTCGCTTCTCCTGTGCATGCCTGCCTTCGGGGCGCGGCGGCGCAGTTTCGCCTGCCTCGGGGGCTCAGCCGCGACTTCCAACTGGCAAATGGCAACTGGCAACTGGCAACTGGCAACTGGCAATCAATCGCCTTGCTTTTCCCTCACAGCTGGAAACGCGTAAGCTCAACCAGAAAGGACCGAGGCTTTCGAAGGTGCTTCTTGCACTTGCTTGCACCCATAGCTGTATAGCCAGGAGTTTGTCTTTCTCTCACTCTTTCCCCATTTAAACTCATGTGTTAGAAAAGGATGAAGGAAGGGGCTATCATAAGTGACTTCAGCCCCTGTATCTATCCTTTTCTAACACATGAAGTCAAATGGGCAAAAGAGAGAGAAAGACTTTTCCTGGCTATAAGGCTATGCTTGCACCTTACGTAGAGCGGAGAAAAGTTGTGTAGTCTTTGCGTTTCTTCCGATTACTAATGGGTCTGTTGCAAAATTTTGCTACATCTATATAAAGACGGTCAATATACTGGTACAGACGGTTTACACTTGTAAATAACTCCGCTGGGAGCATCAAACAGTCCCAAAATAGGCTCACATATTCAGAAGCATGATTTCAACTTTTGTCAGGGCAGTCAAAATACTGTTAACTGTTATTTTTTTGTTTGCATCTCACGCGTTTGACCCCAGAAATCTCTCTGACCATCGAGATCCCTGATAGACCTATTATCCATTTTCACTAACACTTCAGGAAACTTTTGGGCAAAAATTAATTTTGTGCACATTCCTCCCTGAAATTGAAAGCTTATTCCTTAACCTTTACGCGATAGCTTTGACTACCTCTTTTTGCGTCTCAAATTTTCCTTAATTTTTGAGATGTGTCAAATCCGTGCCCCCTAATGAAGCCCCTGCGCAAACTCAATAAATATACTTTCAAACAAAATATCAAGCTGGCTGTCAAAAGAGACAGCTTTCGCTACGATGGATCACTTTTCTGAGCACAGAAAGCTGCGATTGGATAGAATATAAGTAAAGTACTTCTGCATTGTGTCTCGCTTTTATGACAGTCATGTTAGAATTTTGTTTAAACGAATTCATTGAAATTATGAGTCTATTTTTGGACATTCGAATTCCCCTAATGTTACTATCAAGTGATTTTTCTACACTACAGTAGACCCTCTTTGTAGCCGTAGCAAAATATTGCAACTGATCCGTTCCCTTTTAAGGAAGTCCTAGGAAAGTGTTCAATTAAAAATAGGCAGAATTCGAATCAAAAGCTGTCGAAAAGAAGTTTTCAGGAGAATGCTTGGTCTCTTTGAGTATGATTCTGACATTTTTCTGATTATTCTGTTTAAATATGCTGGAACTTCAGGACTTTAATGTCAGAATTCTACCCAAAGAGACCAGTATTTTCCTATCAGCTCGAATTTGTTTTCGAAAACTTTTTATTTGAATTTTGGTCTTGAATATAAGATATCTTCCACGGGTTTAAATGAATAGAATGCAACGTTGCCATGGACTTTTTTTTTCAAGGAGATACTATGTTTCATGGTTGATTGTTCATGAAATTATCAATCCATATAACTATGTAAGGACATGGGGGTCACACAGCCTACAGCACACGGGTCAAATTTACAGTTTCGACGTTGAGATTGCGTGTCTATCGATCTTCGGTACCTATATCTCTTCGCGTATTACGAAACAAAATATTGATTAGAAATCAATCAATACTATCGATTACATTTGACATCGCACTCCATGAAGCAGGGCGGCTATACCGCGCATGAGAATGAGTACAGCCTCACCCTTTCTGAACATCTCTTATTAGGCTGATAGGTTTCATCACGTTTCGAACAGCCAATTCACAATTATGTTTTACGTGCAATGAGCGGGCATATACAATACATAATTCCGCGAGAGCTTATAAAAATCAATGTTGCCCGATTTAGCACAAAAAAAAAGATACACACTTTACATTAGACTGTATGGAACATTTTTATATTTTATGTCAAATCTGGCAGCACTGTAAAAACTACGAATGGCAAGTGAACGGTCCTTCCGCACACCACAATCGTGGCTAAACATTGATGAGAGCGTGATGATTCCTGAAGGGGGGCACCCCCCCTCTCTCTCTCTCCTTATTCATTTCCATTGTCTTTCGCACGCAGGCACAAAATGATTGCAAAAAATTGTTCAGACACTGGAAATACTGATAAAGAGGGGGACACTGGAAATACTGATAAAGAGGGGAATAATTCACGGACCAATGTAATGTGTTATGAGCAGAGGTGAGGAGTCCTTAAATAATACCATATAATGCTTGTGACTTGTCATGATCGTCTTCAAAGTCCGCGTGTGCCATGAAGAAATAGTGGGAGTTTTTCCTGCTTGGGGCGGTCAGGAGGCAAAAGGTTGTTACGTCATAGAATGAAGATTACTTCGTATTGTAGAAGATTCACAGTCGTCAATTTCTCCATCAGCACTTGCTGAACTTGAATGGTCCATAGAAAAGATTACGTCGGGGAGGATGTTTCAAATGCTTAACCTTTTCATCGTATAAAACAACACCAATCAACACGCAGAACTGAGGAGCTAGTTGGAAAAACGGCCTTAGCCGGCTAAGGCCGTTTTTCCGGAGAACAACTTTTCTGAGAGAACATAGGCTCAATAATATCTCCACAAAATTTCATGACCGTACGTCAAAAATTGAGTGAGATATGGGAGTCTATATGAGAAGAGTTGCCACTTCTGCTGGCGACTATAATGACCATAGGGAAAATTGAAGATGGTGAAGAGGACTCGGGCAACATGAAAGCGAGAGTGAATACGAGGACGATCATTAATATCTTTTTAATAATAAATTCGCCTCTTTTTGCAGATTTGGGTTTTTTTTATACTCTATCATGTGTACATTGTTCCATACAGAAAGTCGTTCTCTGGAAAAACGGAGTTAATACTCAGCGTTTAGTGAGGACTTGTCTCTGTGCAACGTCTTCTATGGAAAAAGACCTTAGTAGACCTTTCGTATTTTTCCAATTTCTTGTGCCTACAGCCAAAGCATATTTCAGTTGTTCCAACTTCAACCTGAGAGAGGATCAACTTTTTGATCCACCCAAAGCCTGATTCTCATTATGTTAGATGGCACTAAAAAATACTTTAGGAGCGTTTTCAAACGTGATTTTCTACTTAGGCAGTTTTTCCAGTAACCCAACTGCGGTCGGCTTATTTCGAATCTTCGCGGGGTAGTTGCAGGCTCCATTGTCATGAGATTCCTAAATTCCTGTTCGCGTTTTATTTTTTGGACTGAGAACCAATGAACACAGTTTATATAAAGGTCTCGTGTAATGCTTACCAATACAAATTAGAATTGTAAAAAGAGTTTTTTTTTTTTTTTTTTTTTTTTTTTTTTTTTTTTTATGAAAGTTTATCCATAGGTTATCTTTTAAAAATAATACATCATTAAGATTCGTTTAAAAACGACCTAATGGAGTTGAGTTAGACTGATTTGAAATTGGATGGACCAAGCATACATTTACGATAGTATTTTCCTGAGGAAACATATCTGGCGGCGAAAACAGAAGTGCGAATAATTAAATAGAACAATTAAAAGGAAGTATGGTATTTCCGATGAGAAATTCCAGTCGATTGGGCAAGAATTTTTCATTCCAGAAATTCTGCTTGAAATCGCCAGAAAGTATCTTTAAAATTACGAGAAATTCTGGCCAATGGATTTTCTGACAAATGCAAATGAGCAGAATTTCTTGTCATTTCAAAAATAATTTGGCGTCAAAAAAATTCTTGCCTTTTTGACAAGCAATTCTGTTAAAGAATCAGAACTTCTCTTCGAGTCTTCGGAGATTATTTAATCATTCGCACTGCCACGCCGTTTTCGCCGGAATTATTTCCTCTGTGTTTCCTTGCAAATATGTGGGGATGATTAAAAGTTCCAAGTTAGAAACTTAGAAGCAGATAAAAGTGGGAAGCGAGGTAGAGGTGAAATGAGATGAGACGGCATGAGGGGGAGAAAATGAGATTCAAAGAGGAGCTTTTTCAGCTTTACGAGCTAATTACGGCTTTTCTGCCAAGTGCCAAGCCAAGAAGCGAGCGTTTCAACAGTACGGCCGTTGACTGCGGTCACTTGTCAGTGGTCACATACATAATCCCAGTTCAACATTCACTAAGAAATGACCAGTTTTGCGGAGCTGCCGTTTTATCTATATTCAAATGGCATTTTTCAAATCACCGATGACTCCACCGCTTAACCAACGGATCACTCAGAATTGGTGTGTGGAATAATCCCCGCCCTCAATTATCTGAGACAGTGGCTTTACTTTTTTTTTTTTAGAGCATGAGTGTCATGCTCTATTGAAATCGTTTCTACAAGGTCAATAATGCTTTTCTTATAGGAACGGCATGGTTCGGGGGTCCGCTCGGGGGATCGCTTGGTTTCAGTATCGAGAACGGGTCCTCGAGGACCGATTGACCCATGTGATTCCGCCAATCCGGTGTCCTCCCAATTTGTCGCTTTTTCTTTGTGGCGGGAGTTTTTGGCCAAGATTGAGGTTAAGCATTTTTGGGAATGTAATTACGTTACTAATTTGGATCAGACTTCAACGAAATCTTCTGTATGAGATATTGGGGTTTTATATCAGAGGATTGTGTCCATGTTTCGTGTATTCTGCGATTTAAAATGCATTTAGATGATTTCAAATTTCCAATCCTGTTATTGTTGATGTTTCGGTCCGCTAAAAGAGTTCGTTTGGGGAACGCGATCGGCGTTGCGTTTTAAGGTGAATCCTCAGCGACCTGTAGTAAGATTCTCATCCGCTAGATAACGTCACTGTTCCGCGGTCCAGAAACCATGCTTTTTCCGCCTTTAATCGTTAATTGCGAGAGCTAGAGTTAACTTTTCGAAAATGTAAGAACGTTGCGTTCTAGATCAAATCCTAAGGAAAATTTTAAGACCATTCCGAGCCATGGACGAAGATATAACTAAGGACTGCCGACTCCCTATCTCCGCCCGTGTTAAAACCTGTTAGCGGGTTTTCGAGCGCGACCGCAGCGCTCCAAGCAGCAATAAGGGTCAACTAAAAGCGAACCGCTGCAGCGGTGGCCGCTCCGGCTCCCTTTCTCCCATGCCTTCCCGCAAATGTATACCGTGTAGGTAATTTGAATCACGATTGAACGAAGGGAACAAATGATCAGCGAATTAAAAGGAAGCAAAATCCGCTAAAAAGCAAACGTCTGGAGTATTTCTTGAAAGATTCCTGAATTGTCGAAAATGATTAATCAAGGACTGAAATACTATACATCACAGTTAACCTCAAAACGGAATCAAACAAGAAAGAGTACATAGACATTTGTTTTATTAGTAGAGATCAGGCGACTCTTTTAATTTGCTGATGATTTCTGTTACCTTGTCCAAAGTTGATTCTGAATTTCCCTTGCTTTCGATCTTCCATTGAGATACTGAGTTATCTGATCCTCTTGGGTCGCCGACAACAGTTGACAGCCATGCCATAACAGACCAACTCCAACAACGGTTTTAGCAGTAGCACAGCATGTGAGCATGGACACATCGCCAGGATCGCTCACTTGAAAGAGTAGTTCAGCTGACCGCTGCTTGGAGCGCTGGGGTCGAGAGCAAAACAGGACTAACAACAGTCGGCAGTCCTTAGTTATATCTTCGTCCATGGTTTTGCGACGACCTCCCGTCCCCTTTGCCCTCCCCACGAACTACTGCACCTATGCCTACAACAGTTGCTTGCCGCGTTGTGCAGATTGCATGAATGATGTGTGTCCATCTACTTCATCCCAATTTCACAGCCATCACGGATGCCACGCCCGCCACGGGTCTTCTACCTGGTTTTATGCGACATCGGTCATCGTGGCCCAGTGTTACATGGTAATCAGCGGCGGATTCGGGAAAGGCACGCCCCCCCCCCAACTCACGGTAGCCTTTGCCTTTTTTCAACAGAAAAAATCCCATAAATTCCTCTCTGCAAATTTGAAAATTCATAGGCGTGAAGCCCCCCCCCCCCTAAAAGAATTTTCTGGATCCGCCATTGGTAGTAATTTTTGCGGCACACTACGCCGGATTCCCGTGCGCTTTCCCACACTTACCTTTCTCCCTTATCTGTCAATGGGCGCTCCCCGAGGGGCGGCGCGGCGCCCCCCCCCTAATTCAGAAAAATTAAAACTTTACAATAAAAAAGAATCGGAACATTCGAAGATCAAATAATAACGAAAGGAGTAAGAGTTAACAAACTTTATTCTTAGTTTACGTTACAATTTTAATAGGGGGCGTAATTTAGGGGGGGGCAGGGCGGGAAGTAGCCCCCCCCCCCAAGCAGTGGTGCCCAACCACCCCTTGCCACTATACAGCTCGCCCCCAGTTTCAGGATTCCTCTCCCCCCAGATCTAGACCTCCCCCTGATTTTTACCCCACCCCCTCCTGATTCAGACGACATCATCCTTCCCACCCGTCATCTCCCTCGCCGAAAGAAGTTTTAAAATCTACTAGTATGAACGTGTCTACATTGGCAACTACCGTTGGCAACGAGAATTTTGCGAACTTCCTTGAAAATTCAGAATCCTCTGGTCGATAATTACAGGATTAGAGAATGTATAGGCAAGAGTTTGGTTTTGTTAATTTAAATAGGTTAACTCTTAGAATTCATCAGGACAATGAAAATAAAGAAGGAATAGTTGTACTTAGCTTTTTACTATTTCTATCATCTGATGCTGTCACTTTATTCATAATCTCAAACACTTCAAAAATAGAATTACTTTTGATACAACTACATGCTACAATCACTTACAATTTCTACCATTTGGAAGGATAATTGATTTATTTTCTATTTTGGGCGGAAGTGGGGGGGGGGGGGTTCTCTAGACTTGCCCGTCTCTAAGTGAAGTCCCCTAGACCTTCCATTGACATTCAAAAAGTTGCCCCTCCGGGCAATTGTTTTGCGGGTGCCCATGTCTTTGTCCATGGTCTCTGAACCAGAAATTGAACGTTCTTCCGGTCTGTGGTTGCCTTCTTTTCTCATAAGTTTAGACACGGCCACCCTGTAAACCCCACAACAAGTTAAAAGTCCGCAATCCGCACCCTCGACCCGCAGCCACTATCAAAAGTAAATTGCCGGTTGACTTGCAGGTACTCTCCTCCTCCTCCCCCAACTTAGATTAGACACAAATATAAAATTAAAAAAAAAAAAAAAAAAAAAAAAAAAAAAAAAAAAAAAAAAAGTGAAAAATAGAATGTATGCCCCAGCAAAGGGCCCCCTCCACAGTTTTCCAAGAGAGGGAGCGACCCCCTTGCCAGCGTAACTCCGAAAAAATAATTCCAACTGGGGTCCAAGTAACTCAAGTAAGGTCTCAAAATGAAATCAGATGGATCCAAAATTTTAACGGCGAGTACCGGTAAGCTTACTCTTTTGATCGGTCCAAACCGGATTGCGATACATCGATTTACTCTCGAGATATCGATTTTTCAAAGGCGCGCGGTATAGGGTCAGAAATCTAAGATTCTCTAAAATCCGCGAATTTCGACTCTCATGGACCTAGCATGCGCCGTGAGAAGTCATATGTGAGTTTTTTGAGATCACATGAAGTTCATTAAGGGCCCTGACAAATGTCGGACCGATAAAGTCTATATCGGGGGGGGGGGGGGGGCGTGGCCCCAACTCCAGCGTAAGTCTCACGTACAATGTCTCACTGCGGCCGCGGGAGGTCCCATAAGATCCGTTTAAAACTTGGATGGATCTGAATTTTTTTCAAGAATTATCTAAAAGCTGAAGCTACCGCCCAATCCAAACCGCAGTGCGCAATCCATCGATTCGTTCTCGAGATATCGATTTTTCAAAGGCGCGCGGTCTTGTCAGATCGACCTTAGAGGGGCGCTGGAGGCTGGAAAAAGGCGAATTTCGTCTCTCACGAACCAGTCGTGTGCCGTATTATATCGGTACCGCTTTTTTTCGGGTCCCAATGATGTCCCGAGAGGGCCCAATGCAGTTTCGAGCCAAAAAATATCATCTTAGGGGGGGAACTACTCCCCGTTTCAGCGTAACTCTGACAAGAAATGTCTAACTGCGGCCGCAAGAGGTCCTGTAAGGTCATTAAATAAACTCGGATGGATCCGAAATTTTCGAGGTTGTCAGTCACAAGCAAGCGCTTTCGATCGGTGCAAACCGAATTGCAATACATCGATTCACTATCGAGATATCGATTTTTCAAAGGCGCACGGTCTTGTCAGATCGAACATTGAAATAAGCTGTGGATACTCTGTATCCGCGAATTTCGTCTCTCATGGACCGTTTAAGCTCCCTTAAAAATCGAATGAGCTTTTTTCAAGTTCATATTACGTTCCTTAAGGGCCTTGATGAGTGTCGGATGACATTTGATCAATATTAACATTCATTTTTTAATCTGAGACAAAAAGAGCTGAAACCATAAAGACGAAGAATTTCCATCGTGATGACTTTGGTTCAAGCGAGGAAAATTCTATAGAAGTCCCAAATAACTAGACTAGACTTTCCGGCTTGCTAGGATTGGTATTAAGAATTTCCTTCCTGATGACTTTGGTTCAGGCGAGAGAAATCTAAAAAAGTCCCAAATAACTAAACTAGACTTTGCGGCTTGCTAGGATTGGTATTGCGTCATCCGATTTTAAAGGAACTATCACTATCGAAATCGATTTTCAAAACCACAGTATTCACCTCGCCTCGTGAACAACTGTTTCAACACGCTATAAGTAAATTTTCATTCCCACTTTGACCTATCAAGTTATTTTTACAGCGATCACTGTTATACAAACACAAATGCAGCGTTGCGATTGAATTTGTCGCAGTTTTGTACTATCAATATGGAACTCCACACTTACAATGATTTACGGCCGACACTCATGCTCTCTTTGCTAACACTGTTCCAGTGTTGCAAGTTCCAACTTGTTTTTTTTTTTTTTTTTTTTTTTTTTTTTTTTTTTTTTTTTTTTTACCTTACAATCAGTGAAAAGCAAGAAACTAATGTAACCATGTACTACCACACTTCTGATTCATCGACTAATGACCCCAAAACAAAACAAAAAAAAAATCGTCATTGTCATCATTCTGTCGTCACTTTAAATGTGCAACTGTAATATTTTTTTCAATCGTTGGAATCACCGTTAAATTACCAAAATAACTGCACATTTTTTAAAGTCAGTGACGGAGACTCAACCGGTTGTTTTCGTGCAGAGCAGTTTTATACACTGAACTGAGAATGTGGAATCATTGGGGCTTTGAAAAACTTCATCAAATAAACACAAAACGGCACCTCTGGCTATTGCTTGTCCCAGAAGAGATTGGATTTGACAGTTTCTGCGCTCCTTTCATGAAAACATCAGCTTTAAACCTCAGGTAGAGCAATTGGGAAGGAGCACTGAAAAGCTGATGTTTTCTTTCAAACCTACAGTCGACACGTCCGATCATTCTTTTGTCAGCCTATACTACTGTAAAGACCTGCATCATTTAAACATCGGGCAGCCAAGATTAGCCATCCAAATCGCTGCACAATATAGGAATCACACCGAGAGTTAAATTTAACAATTAAATGGAGCTCTTGCACGGTTTTGCTGAAGGCAAATGGAGTATAAATAATTCCAATGTAAAATGCTGCGAAAATAACGATGAGACCATTAAAAAATTCTAAAACTCACTCCTCGCAAAGAAAACTTATAAACTTGAAATTTCGGCTGACCACCCTTGCATGTATGCACCAGCCTCAGATTCGGACCCCAAACAAAAGAACATGACCTACGAATTTGAAGAATGAGATTAATGAATTTGTTATCAAAAAGTAAATTTGAAGGAATTAAAGGTCCATTTATACACATTTTGTCACGAGGAACACGGTGATGATTACAGAAAAGGTCTACGTTGCGTAGTAAACGAGGAAGAAGACGCACTTAATTTCATGTCCTGCGCTCTTTTGTTTGGGGTCCGAATCCAAAATCGGTGCATACATGCAAGAGTGTTCACCCGATATTTCAAATTAAGTTTTCTCTGCGAGCAGGAGTGAGTTTTAGACTTTTTTTAATGGTCTCATCGTTATTTTCGCAGCATTTTACATCAGAATTTATAGGCCATTTGTCTACATCAAAACCTTGCAATAGCCAATGTGCTAGCTATGCACCGCCACTCCCCTCTCCCCCCCCCCACACCACTACCCCTTGAACTCTTCAAACTTTATCCATCTATATCTATATCCATGAACTTATTTGTTTCCTTATTGCTCAGTATTCCAACGACGACGGTCGAGTCGGTCGGTGTCTCTATGACCATAGTGAGGCCGTATCTGCAACCTGCGCCACACACTGGATCGAATCATGGGATTTTCTGGACATGCAAAGTTTTTGTTTGTTTTCTTCAAGAAACAGTTTAGTGTTGATATTTTCTTGCAAAAATAATTTGTTACTTTACTTAGCCGTGAAATTAATGTATTTCATGTAAATTTAATTTAATTTGCTAGATATTTATTTTTTATAATCTTAATTTTTATCCGGAAAATTACATCCGGGAAATCCCATTTTGTGATCCACTGTGCGCCAGTCCGTCGTGGAGCGGTTTTGCCGCTGAGAGCGCTGAGCAGCGGCTTTGCGCACCATCTCGAGCAAGCCCTGGGATGGAAGTTACCACTGCCACCACGCGGTACATATAACAGTGCAGAGCAGCGTGTCCATCGTCCTGTGCCCCCCCCCCCCTCCCCCACCGGTGCTTCTTCATCTGGAAATCTAACTGATTCATAGATTTTTATCTGTTTTCCGAGACAGTTTATGAGCCTGAACTCTGCAGAGACGCAGCCCGCTCTCATACAAGTAAGCATCTCTCGATCATAATTCGTCTCCGGCCGACCAATTAAAAGCTCCGAAAGACAGAATAGGTGTAATGGTCGTGGAGCGACATTGCATTCCGAAAGGAGGGGTAAGAATTGTGATTCCTTCCCTGTGATTTTGAAAGAAAAGAAAGCATTGGCGTCATCTCGCGGTTGATACTTAGAACAGAGCGATATGATGTATATTGAAGTTTATTGTATCTAGTCTCGTGAAGCGTCTTTAAAAAAAAAGATAAAAAATTATAACTATCTGGAATGAAAGGATGTAGTCATTCGATATTATTCGTGGAAGTAGCTCGTGATTGGTTGTAAAAATGTTGTATTATTGGAAAACTACATATATATTGTGTCTGATTAGTTGATTGTACGAAAACAGTCTATTTCTAGACTGCTTAGAGCAGATGTAACTTTTGAGTCGTAAAAATCAATTATATCGTTTCTCTCCCATTTTGAACCTATGCGGAAGTATCGATTATTTTGTGATTCAATAATGAATCCCTTAAGGGTTGAGGATCGATTCGTTTCCATAGGTTTGTATGAACGAGACATCGAAACATCGAAATCCACATCCGCCGGTGTTTAAAACGAAAAACGTTGCATCGTATTGATTACGGTACCCGAAGTTTACTTACTGGTTCAATATAATTTTCACTGGTTCTTCTGGTTCTATATAATTTTCCCTTGTTTCCTTTTTTTCGCAAAAATATCCTTTCAATTATTGTAAAAGTGCTAAAATTTTCAAGTAAAAGTGCTCTAGTGGTAAAATTGTATACTATATTAATCTGTTGTTTTTTAGAATCAGTTAACAGGAACATTTGTAGGGTAGAGTGGATAAAGGGGTTATGTGACACTTTTTTGATTTTGAGAAAATCGGCTTTAAAGTTCAAAGTATGGACGTTTTCGACATTTTAGCTGAACATCAACCACAACAGCTTTGAAAGTAGGGTCTTATCCTACTTTTTTTGAACCAAGTTGGAAAATTTTATAGATAGATATTATCATAACTCCTTCGTCCACTGAGCTAACTCGATTTTTTCCAAAATTTCACATAACCCCTTTATCCACTCTACCCTTTATTTGTTTTGTAATGCAGTCAATCGCGTTGATCATTTTTTTCTCCCATACATTTGAACCTATATGCAAAAGTGTCGATTTCGTGAGAATTCAATCGGAGCCCTGTGAAGATCAATTTTTTCCCAAAAGTTTATGTGGAGAAAATATCGATTTATCGCTTTTCGCGAATCGGTTATAGGAACGAAACTTTGAAGAGCAGCATTTTTGAAAACCGCATCGTTCCGAGATAAAAATCCCAATAGCCCGATGTCCATATCAATAAAACATTCCACCGCTGGCTATGTTATCCTCTTTACGACTCTCTTTAAGTGAAGGGAAAAGTAGTGCGATATCTGGATGCGCGATCATCGACCAGGGCTGCCGCCTTGGGCTTGGTTATACGCATTTTTTCCCATTTAACTCGGGGTAAAATTTTCAAATTTCCCGCCGAATTCGACAACACTGTGCTCGATGTTTAAACTGGGCTATTTGTTCCTCCTAGCGTGAAAACTCTTCAGAAAAGAAAGAGAAAAAAAAGATCAACAACAGATCGGCCAAAGAATTGTCATGGACATAGCAGAAAGGTGGGGAAAGGGGGAGGGGAGTTTGAGAGGAAAAAGAGTCAATGAAGCGGAGAATCTCTCTCAATAGTCTCAATAGCGCGGATAGTGTACCAATACGACCAATAAACATCAAGTGTCGACTCACCGTGGTCAGCGCTTTGATGGAAACTTCGACGAAAGCTGGAAAAATCCACCGCTCCTAGTTTAACCCTTTCGGTCACCACTGCTCTTACATGATGGTATGGTTGTCACGAAGTCGTCTGGAATTTCGAAAAAATTGATTTCCACAAAAGTTAAAAATTGTAAGGAAAAGTCTGTCAATACATCAATATTGGTATTCGAGCGGTTAACCTTCTTTTTCAAAATTCATGATTGAAAGAGTTAATGGTAACTTTTTCGATCAAAACTCAAAAGGTCTCTCCGCCTGTTCTGACTCTCTTTTTAACAGAAACGTCCATTCATTCGGTAGGCGTATAGCTTTAGATGTTTTCATGATGCAGTTTTTATGACTTTTTTTAGCCTCATCGAAAAGTCCTAATATCGTGGAATTGCCCATAGTTACCCGAATTCGATCTAATCACGTATTTGCTCCTCGATTTTTGCAGCAAAGACAGTTTCATACAATATAGTTCAATACACACATAGTGTGTTCCAGAAGTCCTTTCCAAGCCAAAGAAAGTAAAAAAAAAATACTCGCCTCACATCGATAAAACAACAGGTCCGCTATTTAACTGTCGGTTAGCAGAAGTTTCCATTGATTAACATGAGAAATTCTGCCAACCACGTGCTGACAAAACGAACGTATATTGTTCCTTGATGCAAATTATACGTGCTCCGATTCGGGCTTGGAAAAGGCTTTTGGGGCATACTGTGCCATATCCTAGTACCGGTACACGCAATTGGTTCAAATTCGATACATTGTCGCAAAATAATTAGCATCTTTGATTCGTCAATTTCAAATTTCGCGCTCTTTACTAAATCAGTCTATTATTATAAAATGGTTCACTGAGCGCCGTCGCGCATTATTCTCTCGCGGGGGAAGCCCCCCCCCCCCCCCCCACGCACCCGTCATCCTCCTCACGCCGTATATTTCCCCTCCCCTCCATGCCGCCGCCTGCAGTCTGCATCACGTCAATGTTGATTTCACCGTGCATAATGGAAGGTGGACGTGGACCAATATCGAGAGTCATGACCGATTCAACGGACCCCTACTCTCTCCCCCCCCCCCATTCACGTCGCCACCTCTTGCCTACCCCTCTGTTTTCGCCTTCTAATTATTGAGCTCCATCGGCTGATAATTGCCAACATTGCGCGTTGTCATTTCGAATTAGATCTTCTATGACCCTTCGAGTTCGTCCCTTTTTCTCCCCCGTTCAAAAATACAGTGTGTCTCCGAAGTCCTTATTTCCTTACCAGCAGGCTAATTTTTGAAATCAAATCATAGGATAAGGCTGCGGTAGACCGGATAAATGAAGGGCTGCTTTTGGTCCCTCTAGATTTTTTTATCGAAAAGTATGTCACTGTAACCAAGTATCCCTCCGCTACATTCGATAAGCTGTCGGCTTGTTTCAAGCAGCCTTTTATCGAATGTAGCGGAGGGATATTTGGTTACAGTGACATATTTTTCGATAAAAAAATCTAGAGGGACCAAAAGCAGCCCTTCATTTATCCAGCCGACCAGTCTAATCTTATGATTTTAAAGATCGATCCAAGTCGAAAAGTAAGGCGCTCGTTTCGATAGAACAACCAGTTGCGTCCCGTGACATCTGGCAATGCTGAGTTTCGTCTGTACAAGTATTTAAACCCATGAAAAATGTCCAGCTATTACGGGGGTGCATCGGGCACTTCCTCAAATCGATACTGTACATGGGTTCGAATGGACAAAATGTAGGTTGCCAGATAGTACGCGATGCTACTGGGGAGGGGCCGTCCTGTGACCCTCAACTCATACGTTCAAATGGGCGAGAAAAATAAACTCCTGCTGGACGTTGGACTTGCTTTTGGAAAAAAAAAACCACTTCGTCCGAGTCAGCGTGGTCTGCTGCTTTTGTGGGTTTTCAAGTGCTGCATCATGTCATGACTCATGAGCCAATATCACACTAGTTCTTTGCTTTTTAAAGTCCCTTTCGTACCTTAAATTGTGACCCGAGAACTGAATATTAGCTCGGTTCGGGGGGGGGGGCACGAACTGATACCCAGACAAGTGCACTGCGTTTGCCAGGCATTCAAGATGGCGTTCGAGGGGCGAGGGGGCGTCACGTATATCGTGAAGTGTATAGGTAACTGTTTCTAGGTTGCCGCCGAGCCGCGCGCAAAGATATATCTTTTCTCTATATCTATATCTATATCTATGCATTGCACAGTGCGTTTCAAAAGTTTAGTATATGGGTTACAGAAAGTTCTGAAGATAATTCGCTCCAGGGTCATAATTTCAAATCGGACCAATTGAGCATGCATGCTCCGTGAAAATTTCAAGTCAAAATTTGAACCCAATGAGTAATTTTTACCTTCAGTACCACTAGAAAAGACTTTTTACCGAAGGGTTCCGCTGAATTTTCGATATTTCTCATGTACTGCGGAAACAGCCGGAAACGCATGGTGAACTAGTGGTAAATAACTTGTCGATTGTCGGTTACGCTGTCGGTTACGTAACCGACTATTTCAAAAGTACTTTATAACAACAATATTACTTGTTACAATAATCTCTGATGTTGATTTTTAAAGCAAATTACGGTAGTTGAATTGCATTAAAAATTACAGGGCGGAACTTTACTGTATTACCAACCTTTTTCGTATATTTAAGTGCCACTGACTTGGACCATAGGCAAATCACGAGATCGGATTTGTTGGTGAAAATCGTTTCCAAATAAAATCCATTTGCACAGATGTTGATAATTCTTGTTTAGAACGTTGAAGCGTGGTTGAGAAAATCGTAAGTTACCCAGTTTCACTTTTAAATAAACTTTTAAGATGTTGTAAAACAGTAAAATCCGTGCGTAACCGACAGACATTTTGGAACCGGGGGACAACCATTATTCACAATTTATGGCATGAAGAAAAGTAATTTCATAAAAAACGATGGTTTGCACGTGTTCTACGGAGTTTTTTGAGCATTTCCACTATCTTCAAAATTCATTTCAGTTTCAAAATAGGGTCAAAAACTTAGGTTAGATACCAAAAACTCGTGTGGGGGACGCGTAACCGACGGACATTTTGAACCATAAAACAATTAAAATTAGTATTTAAATAACTTTAAAAGCAATTATTACTATTGCTCCTCATAAAACTAAGTTCCTTCGCCTTAGAAATCGGAACATCGAACTTATTTGATCTTTTTTAAAAATGTAATCTTGTTGGGACACCATTTGGCCCGTTTTGCAATTATGACCCTCGAGGACAACTTCTGCTCATTTCCCTGCAGTGACAGTGGCGGCTCGTGCTATTCGGCAATCGTGTCTTTTTGCTATTTAAACATAGGAAAAAGTATCGATTCCTTTGATACACAGTAAATCCCAAGAAGATGAATTATTTTACGTACGTTTAAAATGAGAGATTCCGTTGTTGCCACCTCGCCCGAGCCGCCACTTTTTCAAAAAATATGAGGCAAACGAACCGAGTCTGTGAACTGGCCGTAAGAGATCATCATCATGGTTCATCATCATGATCATCAACCGCGCTGCCTCAAAATCATGTCCAACAAACAGTGCGGCGAAGCGTGCAATTTGGCAACGTTGCGGTTCGTCCATTTAAACCCATAAAAAAGATCGAGCTGTTGGGTGTTCGGTGAACACCTTCGCATCCGACCCTTTACATAGGTTTTAATGGACACAATACAACGTTGCCAAATTGCACGCTACGCCACTGCGGCAACAAATCCTCTCTATTGCTATACCTCGTTGTTTTTGTGCATTGTCAATCAAATCAATTTGGAGACGTCGCCTGATCGTTATAGCGCAGTCCATTGACCCGAGAACAAAGCTTGAGAGACCTACTGTGAAAATGCGGTATTACTTTTATGTATGTAGCGTTGCAGTTGACGGTATCGGTCTCGATATTGTAATTCAATGGCCATGTATGTCATGTTGCTTGCGCAGCGCCGGCCGATCTTCGCCGCGGCCGAGCCAGTTCGCGAGTTACTGTTTTTGCCCTTCTTCGTATGCCGCATGCGTCTCAGCGTTATACGATGGTCTGAGATCGTTAAGAAGTGGCCAAAAATCAGAGTCTAAATTTCTCAACAATTTATCAATTATAGACTTTTAAGACTAATTTTAATTAAAGAAAACACTTTCAACAAGTAATTTAAACCTACAAATGTTACCGGAAAAATACTAATTGAGTTCAAACGATCGCAAACGATGATTTTTACGACTTTTTTTTTCAGCCATTTATGGCCACTTTTTTTTCGGATCTTAGGCCATAGTGCGTCGGTTGCCGCTCTCTGCAGTGTAACCATCTCGGCCAAAGCATAAAGTTCGACCTGCGCTTGCGCAATGCCCGCTTTGAATGATAAAATACCCCCATCCCCACAACCAAACTCCCTCCCTCTTTTAAGTATCTTCTGCCCTTACTCTTCGACATTCTTTACGTCGAAGGAAGGGACGTTTACTTCCGGATAAGGAGGATGACTTGGAGTTTGATTTGATTTGATTTAATTTTTTTGTTTTTTTCTTTTGAAGTAACAAAGTTAGCCCCTCTGTTACACTTAACTACTTAACTATAACGCATATATAGTACATGATTATGGGGTAGTTGCAAGGTCGGAAATATTATGTTTTTTTATAAAGGAAATTCCTTGATGAGCTGAGAACACAGATGCCTTTGGTTTCTAATTAAGTCTCGTTGTTCCGGAGTTGAGATTTTGGCCCAAAATACATTGTTTTAAATGAGAATTTTGCGTAGTAGCTTCACTTTACACGCACGAGTTTTTGCAACTTTACCCGTGCGTGTCTCCAAAACCAGGACACTTAGGAAATAACCAAAGGCACTTTTGTTCTCAGCTCAAGTACTATCATTTTCTTGATAAAAAAAAAACACACAATTCCTAACCCTCGAAACTGTCCTATTGATTAATAATTAAGAATACCAACAAAAAATGGAACATAATTTTAAAACTTGCAAAAAGAATGAAAAATTTAAACTTGATAAATAAATCCATAAAAATAATAAGTATGTTTCCACACTCATGTTTTATGAGCCCCTCATTCAGAAGTGTCTTCAGGGGTTCAAAAATATACCAGCCCCTTGATTTTTTGAAGGTGTAAAACACCTCGATCCTTGATGTCATAAAGGTTTAAAAAATGATTTCGTTCGAAGCGGCAACATGCCGTAACGTGACTAAATTTACGAGGTATTTACGCACTGTCTGCGACACACTCACACACAATTGTAAAATCGCTGCGTCAGGCTCCGCTATGCATCCAGCATCCACCATCCACCGCGGAACGGTGGAATTTGGATGTTGACTGTTGCCTGTGCTGAGTGTATTGAGGTATGCTAATCGTCCGTCGCGGCGCTGCGGCACTTTTCGCTTGTAAAAAGGATAAGAATGTTTATCATGTTAATCCGAAGAAAACAATGCAGGAAAAGAAGCAAAAATCAAAACCTGAAAGAATAAAATAAATTGTAAACGTAAGGAACAGAAGCGTTGTCTGTCTTCAACTTTTACACAATGAAACGCAGCAGCCTATAATAAAATTTATCCATTAAAATTAAACGTCTCTACACTGCGAGTAAAAGTCTAACGGAAGAGTGCTGTAAAGTGGTATAAAAGCTCTTTTTCAATGGGCTGATGAAGTGGCTTGATCGTTGTATGTAACAGTATAGTAGATCCATAACACCCCCCTCCCCCCGCTCGGGAACCTGCGGCCTGGGACCAGCGCAGCGTTGGGAAAAAAATGGGGTAGTATTTGAGTCCCTCTAGTCCTAGTATTCGGGATTCCTACATTTTTTGAATTGTATTTCAAAGGTAATCGGAGTAGATTTATAACGAATCAAGCACGATCCCACGTCTAAATATAACAAAATTGAACTGTCGTGATCATTGATTCCTGAAAAATCTACTCTGAACGACCGTTGAAATACAATTTAATTTAAATTATGTACTTTATGTATTTATGTAATTATGTATTCAATTTATGTACGATTGCTGAATACTGGGACTCACGGGACTTGAATATAACCCTGTTTGCCCAACTTTGCCTCGGACCCAAAGAAAGAGAATCAATTCTTTGGAAAAACCTGAACGAACCCTTCTCATGAATCGATGGTCCTTTTTCGATGGTCTTCAAATTCAGACGTTTGTCCCCTTTGTGCGCTGCCCGCTGCGCCCGCAGTTGCAGCATCTGCGCATGCGCAAACGCTATATAGTTATGCCTCTGGTTTGCTCCTATGTAATTAATCAACTAGATTCTACACTAGTGTGAGAAAAATTTGAATCTTTGAGAATGGTTGCTCTTCAATAATAACGAAGAATCCCTCCGACGCGAATGAAACTAGATGTTAATCGAGAATCAATTCCGTAGGTAAACTATATTTACCACGGACGAGCCTTGCTCAAGTTCAAACTTTGCCCGCAGGGCGTGGGGCTCGTTCCCCACTCTCTAGTTGCAATTAATGTTGCCGTGATGTTGCCAGATAAGGCAATTTCTGACATTTTTTGTTGGCAATGATTCAAATGAGATTTTCTATTTTGATTTTCTATTTTGAGATTTTCTATTGAGAATTTCTATTTTTTTACTGCACCAAAAAAAACAAAAAAAACGTAGACATATGTTATACGAGAAGTACAATGAAGCAAATAATTACTGAACTTTAAATTAAAAATTCGTCTACGAATCTTCACATTTGTGATCAACTAGGTACCCTTGAAAATACATAAACTCAAATGACATCCATCCGGTCTTTAACAGTCTTTTGATTTTATTTTTATTTCAAATTCATCAATATCACAGCTGAAACTATCGATTATGAGATCTTGTATAGCCTATCTCTTCCAGATCTCATGATCTTGTAGATAGCTTAAGGGTAAGATTATAAGATCAATTTACTCAATTTGAGGATAACAATATTGAGCATTTTGATCAAATAATCACCTCTCACTCACTATGGCTAAACTTGGTCATGACTATATAGCAGTTGCAGTTGCCTAGTGGAGCAGTTGAAGGGGTCTGCGTTTTGGTGTTTTCTAGTAAGCAAATAAAAGTACTCGGTGGTGTTCTGAAAACAACTTTTTAGAGCTACCATCGTTATTTTTGCAGGTTTTTGCATCTGAATCGGCCCTTTAATCGCTTGCAGCGAAAGTGTGCAACAACCTCATTGCACCCTTCATCGGTGTTTTGGGGGTTAAACCTATGAATATATCTGCTTCATATATGCGTACTTATTATTGTAGCAGCAGAAATTTGCTGATACCCATTTGTCCGCTTTTTCTCCACTCATTGCCTGTAATATGTAAGAAAAAAATTACTATCACCTCGCCCAACCTTCTGAAAAGTGACCAATCCTGTCTCTGAAGTCATAGCCCTTCTACTAATTAACTTAATACGATCGAATGTATTTTTCCTTTATTGACTCACATAATTGCCACCCAACATGCACAAAGATTTTATGAAGGGGGGGGGGGCACAGTTTAACATCAACAGTTGACAATTCAAAGTATTTTCCCTCACGCCTACACTTTGTGTACGAACTCTCAGGTTCTATAATTAAAGGTTTTTTGCACCATTAACTCATTCGCGTGTTTTTTTGTTTGTTTTTTTTTGCTCCTAATACTAATATTGGTCCAAATACCATAGTTTTGCCACGCCATATTACAAGTTCCATTGAAAATTCAAAGACTAATTTGCGATTTCCTCGCCAAATTTTTAATGCTCAATCACCTTCTCTCTGTCAATGTACAGTACAGGGTGGTGTAGGAGTCAAGGAGCCTGTCTACTTTATGTTTTTGCTTCCTTGTCTTTTACTTTGTCAGTGAACTGGCAAATATTCTTCCTCTTCAGCCTCTAATTATCAGCTTCCGTGGAGTTTTATTATTAGCGGACGCACATTCAATTTACGTGTTTGAAATTTCCTATCTTTGTCTAAATTTAACTTTACAATAAATGACGAAAGGGAAAGGGAATTTCACCAAACCAATAAAACTTCAAATAAAGTCGGTGATCAATGAGTCCTATCCGTTGTTTTAAAAATATGGGGGGGGGGGAATGCTTCTACTACGAATTTGAAAAGGCGAAGAATCAGAATGGTGATCGATCGGTTATATATCCTCGCATGAGCAGATGTAGGAATTTGTCTTGCTCTCTCTCCTACCATTTGATCGCATGTGTTCGAAAATAATTGTAGAGGGGCCATCTTGTGCCGTTAGCCTTCATCTTTGTCCTTTTCTAACACTTGCTTTACAATAATAGAAGGAGAGAGAGAAAGACAAAGTCCTGTATCTTCCATGCTTCCTTGCCTGATTAGGTTGCGTTTAGTGATGGCGAATACTTATGCTGCTCCCCTCCCCCCTCCCCCCGCCCCCGTCCCTAAGTCTTGCATTTTTTCTATAGTGAGTAGCTTTTAAATTTCTTCCTGCTACGCTCAGAGACTGCAGAATAGGATACTATTATAGCGCTGACGCGGAGGTCGTGCGCTAAGCAGGATCAATATTTTAAAAATTCGCACCCTTAACCCATGTATGCCCAACTTTATTTGAACATGTTGGGTGGTTTTTGGTGTTTTGCTCAAAAAACACAATCTTAGAGTTAAAAAAATTTAAAATTTAAAAATTGTGAAATTTTCTGGTCCAGCTAAATTATAGGTGCTGGAAGATCGCAACATTGTTTTTTGAGTAAAATTGGCCTAAATTTACTGTAATTTGCTCAAAAAAAAAACCATTATAAGTTGGTCGTTAACGACCCCATGGGCATACATGGGTTTTATATAAAGTCTCCTGCAGATAAATCCTTAATTTGGTCCTGATTTCACATCGTACATGTACCAAGAGTCGCGCGTATCAGAAAGCAGTTGCTAAATCATAAAAATCTATGGTCAGCACCCATTGCATCGATCTCAATGTAGGAAAACGTCCCGTTCTCCGTCTGCTGTCGGCACTCCGCACTCGTCTATCTTTCTCTCTGCCCATTTGAACGCATGTGCCAGGAAAAGATGGAAAGAGCGGCTGTCACGTGACTTTAGCCCCTGTTTCTGTCCTTGTCTAACGCATTCAAACAAATTGGCGAAGACGGAGAAGGACAAACTCCTGACTATACGGCAATGACACGGAACGATTATGAACCAAAGCGCACGTCCGCGTTGATAATCGACGCCAGAGCATCTATCCTCTTTGTCGCCAGTCGAGACATCGAAAAACCCACGCTTCTGACGTAACAAAAAAGGGTTTCAATTTGCGCAGTTTAAGGCGCATTTTCATGCGATGTAGAGAAAAAGAAAAGAGAAGAATGGTACGAGGAGAAGAGCATCAAGGAGAGAGAGGAAAAAAAATCGAATTAGGCACGACGACACACGGGGAAAACGCTTAAATGTGAAGCAGATAGTCATTAATTGAGGTTCCCTGTCCGAGGAAGAGGGGCCGATAAAATATGAGGCACGCTCTACAGCAAAACAAAATTCCCGGGTAACCATGATGCTGATATGATGGGTAGCTCACCTGTTGTTGTCTGAATCTTCCTCCTCCCCCCCCTTCTCATCTCCTCCCGGAAATCGCCTCAATTGCGCAATGTGTGAAAGCTTGCTTGAGTCAATAATGACCATCCACCCGTCGCCGATGGACTTTCTACGTGCGTGCGGACTGCGCGAGGGCGCGGAAAAACCAATATCCACAAAAGAGACTCGCGCCACAGCACATCACAACACAAGCACACAACACCGTCGAGGCGCGCATCAAACAACAACAACAACAAACAACAGCCAATGGGTGGGAGGAGAGTCACCATCCATCCCACCTGCAGACACTAGCCCATAATATATTCATCTCGATCATGAAAGTGAAATTATCCCCGTCTCACAATTGTTGTGTCCGAGCTCATTAAAATTGTATTAGCTCTATTGAATGTGTATCGCCGAGCGCGCATCCTCACGACTATACGGTCCGGAGATGGTGGGGGGGGGGGGGGGGGCTGTAGAGTGTAGCGAGAGGGGTGGCGCTCTTTCCATGCAGTGCTTACCTCCCACTCCTCCTTTTTCTCCATTTCCGCTGTTTCCTGATCCCACTTTAATCGGGTCGTCTGTCCGGAAAAGAGGATCGTTGCCGTTGGTCGCATCGATGGATAGATGCGTGGTGCGATGTCCAGGGTCCCCGAACCGCCGCGGCCGCGCAATGGTTTATCACGCACGGAGGACGTTTGTGACGTAAAACTGGAAGATATGGCACGAAGACATAGCAAAGACGTAAGAATTACGAGAAGTGCAGTGGCTCGCCGTTTATGTATAAGAGACAAATGGAGCTATACGTAAAAATACTAAGACAGTGTTGAGGCATACATATTGAGACGGTGTTCTACGTAAAAGTACTTTGGTGATTTTGAGACATAAATACGTATGTCATACTATTTGAGAATACTTATTGGGCAGATTTGAAGCTCGCGAATTCAAGAAAACAATTAACAGTCAGCCCCTCTCCGATTTAGCTTAGTGTTGGATAAAGATGTTTGGTAAACGGTGGGGTTTCATGTTCAACTCTTTATAGAAAAAACAGATAAAATCACCTAGGTAGTGCTGAAAAAATCTTTGGTAGAAAAATGACTTATCAAAAGATTTAACCAGAACCTTTCGCTCACCATGAAAAACAGTGAAAAAACGGATGTGGATTATAAATCACAAAAACCCGGTGACTTTTTTTTTTGGCGTCTCTACGGAACTTAACTCCTACGGGCAGGTTAATAAGACAATGTAACGTTCGCGCGCTCAAATTTAGTGGATAGTTAAATATTCCTACCTTTGCTGTGCTGATTTTGCGTACACATTTTACTGACGGCGCTCGAGGAAGCATTATTTTAAAATGTTAACAATTCGAAGCCGCAATTATTTTAGATAAAAAATTGAAATTTTGTGAGACAGGTCTAGTCACTGAAACGAATATACTCGGGCCGGGCCGTGGTATTGAAAGGGTTAATCAACAACACGCAACGGTTTGCATGAAAGTTGAGAGACAAAAGCACGGACTTCTCATTCCTGTCGCCCCGCGCTCAGCCGCTCGTCCTCCGAGTATTTTGCATAATAAAAGGACCTATCCTAACTGTCCCAACTGCGATGCGGGCACGGCTAGCTTGCGTAGGAGAACGCACCATGCCCACCATGCTTGTCGTCACATCCACTGAATTCTTCTCTCGGGATTGAGCTGTTAAAAAAAAAAAAAAAAAAAAAAAAAAAAAAAAAAAAAAGTGGGTCATAGTCTGTTATTATTATTTATGAAGGGTGGGGGGGGGGGGGGGCAATATCGAACCATCTCTACTTTCATTGACACTTCAGGAAGTTTTATGGTAGGGGGGAAAAAAACAGTCTGCAGCACTTTTCCGCTCTGGTTTCCTGCTGAGTTGGTGATCCAGATAAATCCCCTCCCGCCTTTCCTCCACAGTCGGGCCAAATTTATGCGCCACTGGCGATGATATTTTCATTGATAATCGTCGTGATTTCACTCTTGCCCTGGGCCGTCTAAAATGTCCATGCATATTAAACAATTTAAACGAGGCAATTTGTTGTGTGATAGAGGTGTATGGCTGTAGGATCAGAAGTGTGATGAAGAAGAAAATATGACAGCGAAACTATGAAAGAGGGGGAAAGAAAAATTACTTGCCATTTTGTCAATCGGGATACGGTGAAGGGGAAAAACCCCCTTTGTAGCTCACGATTTTTTGTCCAGAATTTCCATGTACTGTGAGAGTACTTGAGAGTTGGGACGTTTCTTAATCCATTTTACGGTTTGCTCTCCGATGAAGGTTCTCATGGAAAGGGCAGGAGGCAAAATGCAGCTGGCGAACAGCGCAGTGCGGCGGCGGCGCGGCGGCGGCGCGGCGCTGACTGTAGCAGAAACTAGAGTATATGCAGAGAGTTGCAAGACAAGTGAAATCCATTATTGGATGCGATTTTTCACATTTGCTTACATACTGAAGGCCTTTGGTCCAAGGCAGTGGCGTACGCGGGGGGGGGGGGGGGCTAAGGGGGCTAAAGCCCCCCAGACCTCCGATTTTAGAGGCTGGAGGAGAAGGGGGGAACAATTTTCCGTCAAACGCTCATCATCAGTGCGAGTCCCTCCCAAGAAAAATCCTGTGTATACGCCACTGGTCCAAGGCAAAGATTACAGTGCCGTAGAATTTTCAACAATGTAATCTTTCATTGTCTTTGCTGATCGGCAACTATTAACGCTTTTAAAGATTATTTTGAGCCGAGTCTCTAAGTATCTAAATCTCTTTCTCATTTGCCTCACTAAAATTCTGTCTCAATTATCATACTCCTCCTGTTAATTAGCTAGTTTACGAGGAAAGTTTAGTTAAGTTAAATTTAGGGTAACTCCTTTGATGAGCAATTAATACTTACACTGAAAAAAGAGATTACCAGAAGAATGATAATATGTGAATTCACTACAATTCTAGTGTTTGTACCATAGATCTTGTGAATTTCGAGGAAATTCTTGTTCTATAACCATATTTTTGTATTAACACCAGCATTTTCTGGTTAAAGTACTAGACTTTCCATGCTTCACATATCGTTGTGTTTCTAGTAATATTACTAGAATTTAGGAATTTTTTTTTTCAATGATGGAAATACTTATAAGAAAAAGTTAGCTGTACCATTTGTGCACAAATAAATAAAAATAAAAAAATAAAATTGTTTTGAGCATTACTTAAAAACATTTCTGAGATGCATCTTGATTGAAATTTTCAGTTTCATCGGCAATTCCCTCTTTTATCTTCAAAACGCCGTGTGACATGTCTTTGCTGAGAAAATAAACAAATGTGCGAATCGCATCCAATATCGTTGGCCAATCAAAGGTTGTCTATTCTCTTGTGTTAATACTTTCTAGCTAAAGCATGAACCTATTTCAAGTCTTGGTGAGGTTTGGAATGGATGTAATTTTCTTGTTAAGAGAGAAAAATTTAAGGATTTTTTTGGTAAAACTACGCGTACAAAACCGAATGGCATATTATTGTGTGTGTCTCCTATTTCGATGTTTTACCGCTGTCGACAAAAATTCCCTCCAAATCTATTGAACAGATAAATACGAAGTGTAAGGACCAACTTGACGACAGCGAGTACTGCGTTCTTTTGTTATTCTATCGATATTTCTTTGGACTGCGGCGTTACCAATTGTTCATATTTTTGACAATGTAGCCAAATTTTTTTTTGCGCATCATCGTTGGAAGACATATTTTTCATCTTTTTTTTTTCTTTTTTTTAATTTCTATCATTCGCGGAAGCGGCGAGGGAAAATAACGACTCTTCGGAATAACGAGCTGTCCGAGTGACCAATGCCCCGCTGTGATTTAACGGTCGATATCTGCTGGGTATTTGTCTTCCTCAGAGTACCCGCGGCAAAAATGTGGGCAATTGAAATATCGGAGAATGACCACAATTATTATCTGATTTGATTTTTTCCATTTTCCCGTCAACGCATTAAGTCTCGGATCTTAATTTGTCCTATTACCGTGGATTTTTGGTTTTGTTTTTGTTTTTTTTTGTTTTTGTTTTTTTTTTTTTTTTTTTCATTTTAATTTTTTTTTTTTTTTTTTTTTCTTTTTACTAGAACAAAATCCAGGTGATACTTGAATATTTGAAGCAAGACTCGCGCAAGATTCAGAGATTTTTTTCTTCGTAGTTTATTTTCGTAGTGATGCGTTGACAAGCTGCCACGTACTCAAAAGCGCATTACCACTCGTAACAGATTACTATGTGGCAACCTTACCGTTGGAGTATCACAAGAGGCTGATTTGGGAGGGGTAGGCTGGCATTAAAAGACGAACAGACCTATTGACATTTTTAACGATAATTTTGGTGTTTTTAACCAGAGCTCTATCCGATTAGGCTAGATATACCAGTATTTTTCACCAGATCATTCTGGTTAAAAGTGCCGCATTTTTCTGGACAAGTAGGTTGCAAACTTTTGCTACAGCTACAGCATTACTGAGTGTTAATTACTGCTCAGAATCATTTGAAAATAACGTTAAAGGTATCGGAAACTTCCAAAACCCATTCACAAACTGAATAAATCCGTTTAGCAAAGTTATACAAGATGACACTCGAATGAGCAGGTGACAATGGGGGAGTTCCATCTAATTGCAGCTTTCTCTATGATTAATCACTTGTCTCAGCATAGAAAGGTGCGATTAGATGGGACTCTCCCCTCCCCATCATCCTTGAAAAAAATGGTCAATTGTTCCAATAGTCACCTATACTTATAAGGTGATATCACCAATGACATTTTGAACGTTTGGAACAATTATTTATGGTGATCTTTTGGTGACCAGTTTTGCCGAGGCCCCTTGTCACCCGCTCAGGATTTTAAAATTGTCTGGTGCTCTCATGATGGTTATTTTCCAGTGATTTTACATGGGTATTGACCCTTCATATCGCTGTCAAAAAAAATTGCAACGGACCCATTCTGGTCTAAAATACTAGAAATATTGTCCAGGATGACAGAATTTCCTCATAGATCTTCTTAATAATTATGGTGGCCATTTTCAGGGGAACTTTCCTCTCACAGCATCTTCCGAAGTATCGTGATACACTTCCATTACTGCATGCATGCAATTATGAAATTTCTTTAATCATTATGGTATTAATTTTCTCCTTTGTTTATGCTTTTTTTCAGGCGAAGCAAAGTGTCGTTTTCCCGGGGCTCCTGCCCATTCTTCCGTATTTTTTTCGAATGATTCTATGGGCGTAGGTACGGTCGCTACCTATACGTGTGAACGTGGATTCGAACTCCTCGGTCCCTCTAGAAGGGTGTGTGATAAAACAGGACAGTGGGTGCCGGAAGGAATTCCATTTTGTGGTAAGTCCTCATATTTTTCTTAGTTTTACTATTTTACCAATGGTGCATAGCTTGTTATAAAATAATGTGGTGCACTGCGATGTCTGCTCAGTTTAAACCTATATGAAAAATAATCGATTCTCATAGGGTTCAATGGAGCCCCCAAAGTATCGATACTTTTAGTTTTACATAGGTTTAAATGGAGAAAACTATCATCAATTTTTCACAAGCAGCAACTGTCGTGGGGTATTTCACTGCTCTCAAATTTTCATAAAACTTTTTTTGTTGTTCTTTTTTTTTTCTTTCTTTCTTTTTTTTATAAACGATGAAAGTGTCCATGCTCAACCATGACATAAAGACTGATCAACTAATGCAATTGAACTTCTTGACTCCGAGTTCTAAGAAGGCTTGCTATAAGATTAAAATTTTCCGAATCGTTTCATAGTGTAACGAGTTTTCTATAATTAGTCTTTCCGAAAAATAAAAAAAGAGGGGAGAAACGAATGCAATGTCGAATTTACATTGAGCTCAAAACTGATTATTAGAGGATATATGTAACTTTAAAAAAAAAATTCTATCAGGCAATCTGCAATGGGCTGAAGCATTTCTTGGCGCCCTAATTTCACGTAACAACAATAAAATTGCTATCTACAGATACTTTCAAAATTATTTCCTAAAAAAAGCTATTTCCTTTCACTTTTTTTGTTTTGTTTTGTTTGTTGTTACTTGTTTCTTTCTTTGAATTTTAGGAGCAAGTTTCTTTAAGTGAATCACGTGTTTCGTTGGAACAAATTAACTATATACGCAGTCTTCTACTTCGCAATAATTTGTTAATGCTATTTCTCTCTCTCCTTCCCTCATTTCCCTCTTCGGCCCACACTGGACCTAACTATGGATTTTTGCAGACATGTAAAGTTTAGGTTTTTTTTTTTTTTTTTTTGCATCAGAAACGTTTGAAAGTCTACAGCGGACAACCCCCCCCCCCCCCAACGTGTAATCTGACTCATTTAAGTTGTAAAATCGTTGACGAATCTCAATTTTCAGCTATCTTGCCGTTAATCGATTTCTCAAAATCTTGATTTTTGTTCATAAATTTTCTGTCCGGGGATTGATTTCCGTACCTCAGACCACTGAGCGGCCTCTCACTATACTCACGTCATCATCATTACCTAAAGGCATAAATGATGAATAAATCGCTCACCATGGGGGTTTTAGTCCGCGTGCCCGATCGCTCTGATAATGATGACCCCCAGTGTTTTTCTCCAAAGAGATGAGGAGAGGGTGATACGTACAGGGATCGGGAAGGAAACGCTACAGGGTGTCTCAGAAGTCCGCGATCAACAGAGGTAGAAAGTGAAGAATGAACAATCGTTTTCCTCCCATTTGAGCCTATGCAAAAGAATCGATTACTGTTGGAGGTTTCAGTTAAGTCTAAGTTTTGATTCTTTTCCATGGGTTTAAATGGGTGATAAATCGATTCATCGCAAATCGCGATTCACTAATTCACAATTGCCCATCGTGAACCATCGACAACAGGGACAACTGGAGATGGAGCAGTAATGGCTGCGTAACAGAGGCTCACTTCGTTCTCGCGAATTCAACAAAACAACAGTCACCAGCGCTCTGATTCAGCCTGGTGTGTGTTGAATGTTGAACACTGAACACCCTATTTTTCACCTTCAGTCCGTATCTCCCTTTGTTTACCGAACGTTACCATTCAACAGTGGCGTCGTGTGCCATCTGGCAACAATGCTACTCCTCCATTTAAACTCATCAAGTAAATCGAATTTTCCTGGTGTACTGTGCACCCCCTGAATTCGACCTATTCATGAGTTTAAATGGATAGAATGCTGTGTTGCGAAATTGCACGCGACGCCACTGCCATTCAACACCTTGGCTAAATTAGAGCGCTTTCGACTTTTGTTTCGTTGAATCTGCGAGGTTACAAGGCGCCTCAAATCTTTTCAATTAATTTATTTATGCATACAGTGTACCGTCTCTATTTATATCTATGGTCAATCCACAACCATCCTCAAATTCGAGTAAATTAATTGATTGCTCGTCAGGCCTTCCGCGAAAACTCTGTTTTGAATCTTCACAAAGTTTGAAAACTAATAACGTGTCTGTCCTCGTATAAATGTATATCTACCTGGATTTAGACTTATGAGACGCTCTGTATAGTGTGCACCACATCCAAGCGACCAATACAGAGGAAATATGGGTGCAGCGAATATAGTGTGATAGAAATGGGCGCACTGTTTTTCACTACGAACTATAATGCGTGAGTTTCGTTCTTAACTTATGACAACGAACATACTGAAAATAGAATTATGATTTTTTTTCCTCCCTTTCTTTTTTTTAGTTTTTTTGTTTGTTTGTTTTTGTTTTTCTATTTCTTTTATGAAATGATAATACGTACGTATTTCTCACGATTCTCGGTTGATTGTAAGCATCAACATCATGCCACTGCCTCCCTCTCTTCCATCGCCTCAATGACCTCCATTTCCAACATCTTCTCTCTTTCCAGTTCAGTAACCATCCATTATGATGCGCGGCCCCCTCTTGGGGAGGGGGTGGGGGGGTTTGCTCGAAATTCTTCTCGGAGCGAGAATAATGGTCAAAAATTTAACATATTTAACGCAGTCATTGCAGATTTCAAGGTTAGGTACAGGTACTCGATAGTCCACTCGGATAAAGACTGTGAAAGTCATGCCATTCGTCACAGAATTAATACAAAAAAAATAAAAATAAAAAAATAAACAAGTAAATAATAAACGAGTAAATAAAAAGAATACAATAAATTGTATAAAAAAGAATGATGCATGGTGGAAGGTGGAAAATACGTTAAGTGTTTGTTTATCCGAAAAGTAGTCACATTTTAATAATTCATACGCGTCTCGCGGTACTTTTCCTCAAGGCCATGTCATTAATCAGTTCAATTTTGGACGCGCCATCTAGCTACAAACCCCCCCCCCCGCAAGTCCTGTTCCCATGTTGCTCTCAATCATAGTGAAGGAGCCCTGGTAGTTTAAAACTGGAGGTTGTAGGTTATGAAAATTAATGGATAAGCGCTCATGTCGCGACGCTTACAGCAGTTGCCATTTTAATTCCGCGAGAGGGTTGCGATTCGCCGATTCGCGGTTTCGCGGTTTCAAATCTTCGACTGATGCGGAGTGAGCGGTCAAGGGGTCAGGGCCCAGGGGTCTGTTGCAAACTTTTACAGCGGCAAAAAAGATGTCCACTCTATTATTCTGTGAAATTCCTTGAAAATAACATTGGATCAAAGCATCATCGAATAAAAGTTTCGGCATTTATTTACAAGCTCAGTGAGCATGCGGTGTAACGAAGATGGCTGTGGTATGAACGTCAATGACGAGTCCCATCTAATTTTGTTTGCGTTCCTCTATGTGGGAAAAATTATTCAGTTTAGAAGGAGAGACAAATTTTGAACCTACATTTTGACTCGCTACAGGCCAGCCATCTTTTTTAATTTCGTTCAAATGCATGTATTAAGTTTTATTCAATTTCGGAGTTTTTGGATGCCGCTAACGTTATTTCCAACTTGTTTTACATTAAAATAGACCTTTCTTTATTGTTTGAAGTTCGGAACAGAGCCATTTGGCGACGTGGCATCATGTCCGTTTAAACACATGCGATAACCACACGCAAACAACATAATAATGGAGCTGTTGCAAACTTTTGCCACAGGCTTATTAATAGTTGATAATGGGGCAATACCCTGTAAAAATAACGATTAGCGCACTACACTGAGAAAAATTTCCAATTGTTTCAATGAATTTTCCGATAGGATATTCCCGCGCTTTATTTCCCATAGAAATAATCGGAATTCCATAGAGACAATCGGAATTCGTGTAGATTCAAGCGCGCCGACTATTGCAACGATAGGTCTTATGGTTGAAAGAAGGGGGAAACCAACTGTGGTTCTATTCTTTTAGTTTTAACAGCCACTTTTTTCTCAGTGTAAAAAATCACGAAATCCACTCCTAAACTCACAAAATTCTTTTAAATGCGAGACCTTAATGGCGGCCAAAGCCGCGGTTTTCTTATGGCAATTGTATGCTTCTTCTTCTTCTTGTGTGGTGTTGCGAGAACATCTCGTGTAGATGGCGCTGATTGAAGATAGGGAACCCCAATGAAAACCGCGGCCCCGGCCGCCATTACGGTCTCGCGTTTAAAAGAATTTTGTGAGTTCAGGAGTGGATTTCGTGATTTTTTAGTGCGCTAATCGTTATTTTTTACAGGGTTTTACCCCATCGTCAACTATTAATAAGCCTGTAGCAAAAGTTTGCAACAGCTCCATTCACTACTTGGCATGATGCACCGATATCGAAAATATTCTTTCATTTGTTTTTTCTGAGAAAAAAAATTGAAACAATTGTTGATGATACGAGGAATTTTTATAACGGAAATTAAAAAGAACACTTGCCAATTATGTGCTTTGAGCAGTAGAAAAGTTGCAAAATTAGTGCTACATGACAATTGGCTCATCATATTGTTAATGTGATTTTGCCAGATTGTGCGTCGTATCAATGCCTAAAGAAACATTTGAGGCAACTCTTTTTTTCAATGGCGATCTCGACGATAAATTTTTCGGTTTTTTTTTCTCTCCGTTTTTTTTGGGCAGCCCACCTTCCGAGCTGTGCATTGTTTAACAATCAAACTATGCAATTATTAATTTTCGTGCTCTCTCCCGCGTCCTATCCCTACTCTCAATCAGTTGATCTGTCGATGTCCTGCATAAAACGTCAGAATGGAGGCCACGCGGTATTGAAGGATCGAGCGACCGAAAAGGAAGAAAAAAGGAAAAAAGAAAATGAGAGGTCTAGAAAAGCAATCTTAAGTGCTCAATGTAAAGCATATTCCCCATTCATTCATCGAGCTATCGGACAATAGTTTTCAATGCGTAGTATACGGATGCAATTTAAGTTATACAGTCAGCAGCAGCGTTGTGCGTTTTTTTTTTCCTGTCTTTCTTCTTCTAAAACGCTCGCTGAAATTGTTTGGCTATTATTTTTCTACCCAAGCATATGCATTATGCAGCTTGCCGTATAATGTTAATTAGTTGAAAAATCCGAAACGAACCATTGATTGTAACACAGTGGTCTGTTTGACCATTACATAAGACGAAGAAACGTTAAAAATTGAGTCGCTGCAAAGTATACTTGACCAGGATATGCAATACGCCATGCACAGAATACGTATGGTACCTTGTGGGTTGCATATTTGATGCGTACACTAGCCATCAGGTATATTTATCCCCGCTATAGTATACTTTCACAGGCAGTTGCATTTATCTTACGTCGAAAACTCTACGCAATCCGTGTAATAGGGGCTACGTTGACTCTTCGAATATGGACTGATGCAATTGCTTGTATACAGTCAGCGAATTAATAACGTCAGTTTGTCAACGCCTTAGATTTTAGCTCAAATATAGGCCACCTTCAATACTTATCATAATGAATTGAAGCATTGCAGATTGCGCACCTGAGCCAAAATTTATAAGGCTTTGACTGCGACATTCGCTGATCATACCTGACTCCCTAGATGAGGCAGTAACAATATTTGATATTTTATCTCCTGTACACCCCCCCCCCCCCCGGTAAACCATCGCGCACTGAATTTCGCGCTGTAAATTGTCGTAACATAAACTTTGCAATGTCTTTACTGACATGGTCTTGTGTATAGAAAAAACTGATTCTTGAACTTTATATAGACTGTGCTGAGTAATTTTTCATCTTAATTGGGAGAAATCTATATTATTTGTATTTTGATATCTATATCAAAAGAAATCCTGTTTTTCCTCGTTTTAAGGAGGATTTTTTTCTTTTTTTCGTGGGGTTTGGCAACTTTTTTTTTTTTTATAAAAGCGCACGTGTTTTCTAGTTAACCATAAGCCTCTTTTTTGTATATATATAAAGTTCCCCTAATTAATTTCATAATTTGTATTTAGTTTAATTGGTGTCAGGTTTCCGCATCTGAGGTCGTTCAGAACTGTTCGAGGAATGTGCCGTGTAAAATGAGAAGGAGCGTATTTTTAATGGCATCCTTTAAAGAACCGTTTTTAGCGTCAAGTGTGAGAACTCGGAGAGCGAGATGAAAATTCGCCTCTGCTCTGGCTTATATATCGCTGAGCGATCTGTTCTCCGAAGCGTCATCCAAACGTTTTCTTCCTTCTTTTATTTAATATACAAGATTCTTTTCTGATCGTTCTGATACACATTTTGCCTCAAGCTTCAAGCTTCAGTATAATCAGGTTTAATGTTATTTTGATATCTAGCCTATACCTATCGATCAAAATATGATAAATTGATTTTAAGATATGCACTGTTAAACGAGCTAACGAGCGTCGATTCTTTAGCAGTGTTGCCACTTTGTTGATAAAATTCGAACATTTTGTGTTAAGTTAAATTGGAAAAATTGAAAGAACCTCCAAAAAAACTACAACGCTGATGCTTTATTAGTGCCTATGGCGAAGCAATTTAACGATTCAAAAATTATGATCTATTTAGACACTGTTTTTCAAATTAGTTGTATGTTATCTAAATTAATTATCGTATAATGGAAGCAGCTTCATCACGCCAGGACTCAGGAAGAGTGAATATTTTCAATATATTTTCGTTCATCGAGAACTAGCTATAGTTTGGTTGCAGTGGCAGCTCGTGCAATTTGGCTATAGTGTTTTTTTATCCCATTCATATACATGCAAAACAATCGATTCTCCTGAAGGATGCAGAATAGATTTTTTTACCTAAGTTTAAATGGGAAAATTGCATGGTTGTCAAATCGCTCGGGCCGCTACTGTTCGGTTCAGAAGCGCATCAGAGTCGCCATCGTATATAGATGCACGCAGCATTAAACATGCATGTGTTTTAGAAATCGATGGCGACTGTGATACCAACTTTCGAGCAATCATTTTCCTCCAAAATATAATCCCCCCTCTCGCAAGTAAATATTGAGACGGTCGCGCACTTTTGCCACAGCAACATGCTACATTCCTCAGTTAAAAAAAAAAAAAAAAAAAAAAAAAAATATCCGCCATAATCGGTTTACGAATCGATGGTTGGTGAAACACTGCTTCGCTGTAGAATCGATTATTCCACACATGGAATCAATGGCAGGGATAACATTGTTGCCAATTGCATGAGCCGCCACTGCTTGTGATTGTGATACTCGATTTTTTTATTTATTTATTTATTTTTTATTTTTTTTTTATTTTTTTAAAATTAAAGGTGGAGTCTACAAATCTTTTACAATCACGCATTCTTAAAAATTCACGCAAAATGACAACTCTGCCGCGAGGCGCAGCCACGCATGCAGAGTTTTTTTCTTTTTTCTTATCTCTGTCATTTCCCCCTTATAGCCTCACGAGCTGAAACAAGGACACAAAGAGGGGGGGGGGGTTATCCTCTTTGTTTATCCTTGTCTAACTAGTGTGTTTTAATGGAGGCATGCAGGAGAGAGATAGGCAATTTTACTCCGTTACGCCGCACGCCGTTGCCGTGGCGGATCAGCCGCATCGAGTGTCTGATGGAGTTTACCCCCAAAGCTTCCGCGGACGCATTGTAAACAAAGATTAACTTTTCCCAGTTGAAATACCAGAGCGGAGCGAGTCGAATAGGCAAAAGTGGAATCGTCTTACCAAAGTTTCACGCAAGAGTAATTTTTGTCACTCAAATGAGACTTTACAGTTTACTGCATTAAGCCAGCAGCAGCAATAATAGCAGCATCGCCGGCTTAAGAGACTCCGTGGCTTCGGATCCTTGGATCGACCACGATGCGCCTTCCGCTGTTTCTCACTTATCTAACTTTCACTCTCCCGCAGTTATCCCGCTGTAGTGTCAGTGCGCCCCCCCCCCCCTCCCCACAACTTTCGAAAACGGCCACCAGTTACCTATAACTTAAGGTAAACTCGCCTCCATTTGAAATAGCAGCGGACAGCTTTACTCATCTGCGTATGTTACGCCGGCTCGTATTTCGATATCATCGCACTAATGAACAAAGCGTGGGCTGCATGGTGTCGAGAGACGAAAGTCCAGGGTGCAATGGTTATATTGATGCACTGACGCAGTCAGGATCTCTTTCATCTCTCTCATTTCCCATTTGAATGCATGAGTAGGAAAAGGCCAGAAGGAGGGGGTTTTATCCCTTTGTCCATCCTTGTCTAACATACGTTTCTTAATGGAGAAAAGAGAGAGATGAAGAAACTCTCGGTGCGCAACTGTATTGATGTGTATAGTTCCTTGTGTGTAATGTGTATGTGTGAGTGGCCACCACTCGAGCACTCACCGCAATGCGTCCATTTGGCCAGTGGTTCCCAAGCACCTCCTCCTCCTCCTCCTCCTCCTCCTCCTTCTCCTCCTCCTCCTCCTCCTCCTCCCCCCTTCTCACCCCCCCGTAGTATAAATACACACGGAGAAAAATTTCTGATTGAAATTACGGAACGTAGGAAGAAATTGGGGTAAAAAGAAATTCCCTTTAAAATAATAAGAATTATTATTGATTCAACCAGAATTCTTATTGATCCAACGATTTTTTCTTATGTGATTCTTCTAAATCATCATCAGAACGTTCAATTGGACCAATGATAATTCTGGTTGAATCAATAAGAATTCTTATTATTTTAAAGGGAATTTCTTTTCACCCCAATTTTTTCCTATACGTTCGGTAATTTCAATCTGAAATTTTTTCTCCGTGCAGAATAATTTATAAGCTATCAGAACGACAACTTCAATTTGATTATGTTTACTACGACATTTAGGTAAGAAACGCCGGGAATGATACAATCCGGCCTACAGAGAGATCAAGAATATTACAAGAGCCCTAGTTCTTGAATGTGAACTCTTTGGGTAAGAAATTTTATAAAGTATGTGAAATGTAATCTTACAAATCATGCGGATCCCCTTTGTATACCGAGTTGCATCACTGTCGCCGTTTAAACATTCATTTATTGTTTTTCCTTTTTCATTTTGAGTCAATATGAATGAAAAACCATGTTCTTTGAGGGAAAACCCAAAGAATCAAAGGATATAATCTTTTGCTTACATCGCCCCCCCCTCCCGGCCCTCCCTCGACCACAGACGTGGGTTCAAAGCTCAAACCCGATTTAAGACAACGTATAGGCAATCCGGTTTTTTATTTATTTTTTTATTTTTTTTTATTATTTGTTGTTGTTATCATCATTCTGACTACAGTGCAAGAAGTTAACATCGCATCAACCTTATAAACAGGTCAACACGGCGACGCGCCACAACCACAATAACTCCGGCGAGAGAAGAAAGTTCGGAAACAAGTGAGTCAGAGGTCGGCACCGTTTGTTTTTTAAACGCGGAGGACAAAAGACTCCTCGTAAAGTCAGAGAACTCTGCAGTTTAAGCGACGCTACGAGACGCGCCACCGCCACCTAGCGCCGACAGTAAGCGACAAGCAAGTGATACTGACGCATTGTGGGCAGAACTGATTGGTTTTTCGGTCCATTCACTCCGCAGTGGTACTTACATATACAAAGTATTCTTTTTTAAGGCTGGGAGAAAAAAACTCTCTTTGCCGAAAATAGCCGAGTCAATTGGCAGGGAACTTTCACCAATCTACTTTTAATTCATTTTCTTGTGACCCCGCCCGCTTTCAGCCTCCCCCGTGTTCCACAAGACTACAAGGCCCTAGGCTCCGTCATTAGATCACAATCAGTAATTAATTTTTGAATTTCGACTAAACCGCGCAAAAGTTCTCTTCATCCTTTTGTTTTGCCTAGTCGTTACCAATCATTTTTCCTTTCACACATTTTTTTTTAGATACTTCATGCTTTTACGTAGCACCAAGTTACTATAATGTGTGGGCCAAAAGCGGATCCAAGAATCTGGCAACTGTGGATTCTTCAAATTTAAATTTATGAAAAAAAAAAAAAAAATCGGTTAGTGAAAGGGTCTTGGCCCTGCCACCGAAGAATCTATTATTTCTCTTACGTTCTAATGAAATAAATGCATAGTTGCCAAATTGCTGGTTCCGCCCATGCTTCGGTCAGGAGGCCGTTATATTTTGATAAGTTTTTTTTTTTTTTTTTTTTCCGGAGGGGGGCGGGGGTTGCAAGCACCACAATCAATAAAAATGGGGGGGACAAAAATCCATTCGCACAGCGCTCTGAAAATTCCAGACTGAAATTCGTCGTATTTTCCAATTTTGCCACCGAGAAACGAAAAACTGTAACTTTTGGACACAAATTTTGTATAAAATGGTTCTGAGTTTAGCACGCAATAAAATATTTGTCTTGTAGTTTGATATGCTTTGAAATCATCGCCTACGCCCTACACTATAAAATACAATGGCCGAAGTCGGATCCAGCAATCTGGCATCTTTGGATTATTCCCATTTAAATATATGAGAAACCATAATCGATTAGTAAAAGGGCCATGGCCCCTCAAGAATCGATCGTTTCTCATACATTCATACGGGAATAATCCACAGATGTCAGATTGCCTGATCCGCCCATGAATACATCGGAGGTTCCAAAGTGCCCCCCCCCTTCTCCCTCAAGGTGCTTTGGCGCCCTTTTCATAGCTGGACACGCGTTTCCCCTAACCATATTATTTCTGTGTCGAAAACTTGTGCGCGGTACCACTGGGCGATGTTGAACGCGACTCAATGGCCGATACCGCGTCGCGTATTGGGTGGGCTGCTGGGCAAGGCGGGCGCGGGCTCGCGGTCCGCGGCAGTCTTCACCGCGACCGCAACGAAGGCCAGAGGGAGAGTGAGTGACACAGTGACAAGAGTAAAGAACTGTATAGAGTGTAGAGTGTGTAGACTGTAGAGTCAAGAGTCTGAATCTGTGTCATTTCGACCTTGACCTAGGCCGAGACGAAGCTTTCGTCGTCGAACTCCGAGTTCCAATACGAGTCCATGCCCGATGTCCGATTGCCCGTCAATCATTGACACGTGCCCTGGCGTGGCCCACCTATACCACTTGTTACCTTTCAGATCGCCCGTTGCCTTCTTTTCGTTCGTTGAGGATCGCTCCTCGGCAGTGGCGTTAGGTAGGACCTTCCAGTCTCTATTTTAAAAGCCTGAAAATTTCAAATTGAAATATTTAATCAGACTTGAAATATTTCATTTTTTTGAAATTTCAGATTATTTCATCATTAATTACCATGATTAAACTTGTAAATAAGGATGTATAACAATTTTTTACACTTAAACGTATACCTTAGTTATACCTTTATTCAGTGGCGGATCCATGGGGGGGGCACGGGGGCATGTGCCCCCCAGAAGCCTCAAATTTTGCCTTTTTTCTGTAGAAAATAGCCCGAAATTGCTTCCACCGACGCTTCAAATTTCAAAATTTCACAGGCGTGCCCCCCTCCCAGAAAAATTTTCTGGATCCGCCACTGCCTTTATTCCATTAGAAGGGATTTTAAATTTCTTTAAGGAGGATCCCTGCCTCTACAAACAACATAACCTAATTTCTGACTAACGGAGTGAAGTTTAATCTCGGAAGTTTACGCATTTCGCCCATTTCGGTAATTTTAGAAGCTTGGATTAGACCGTCTATAACTCTGTAGTAAAAGTTTGCAACAGGAAACCACCCATTGAATGGAAAGCCTGTGCGGTCAAAGCTTGTAATGTTTGACAACTGCGTAGGTAATCCGTTCACACTATACCTATACAATGTCCAAAATTATGGATATCAATTATTAAGGGTTCTTATGGAATTTTGAAAAAAAATAAATATGCCAATCAGTTTACTCAAGAATTAATTGTTCGCTCAATACATTGTCATTGATCTAATATTCGTTAGAATGAATTATTCAAATGTCAACGGATGAAATGGATTGATTTTCTTCTACTTTTTTTTTTACTGATGGGTTGTATCTTTTTGAATGATATGTTAAATTTAATGTATCTTGGTTTTTTTGCTTTTGCCTTTTTTTTCAAACTTGATGTATTAATTGAAGGGTAGAGTGGATAAAGGGTTATGTGACACTTTTTTGATTTTGAGAAAATCGACTTTAAAGTTCATAGTATGGACGTTTTCGACATTTTAGCTGAACATCAACCGCAACAGCTTTGAAAGTGGGGTCGTATCCTACATTTTTTTAACCAAGTTGGAAAATTTATAGATACCATCATAACTCCTTCATCCACTGTGCTAACTCGATTTTTTTCCAAAATGTCACATAACCCCTTTATCCGCTCTACCCTTCAATTGTTAAATAAAAAGTTCTCTCCTCAGTTTTAATGTTGCTACAAATGTTAACTATGAAACTTGAATAATCGGAAAAATTTACCGTCCGAAATAAGTATCGACGGTTTCCTATTATACTTGAAAACTTCAAAAACATTAGAATGAAATTTAAAGTATTTTTCAGTCGGAAAATGAGTGGAAGTTAAAGCAAAAATTAGTGACGTCCGTAACTGACTGTTTTTTAAAAATCAATCTGAATATTTTTCATGGCTGGTGTGAAATGTGAATACCATTCATAGTTAAAAAAAAAAAAAAAAAAGAGAAAAAAAAAGTATGATTCTTTATCACTTCAGCTTTTTAAGGAACGCCGAAGATACTACAAAACTGGAAGTCTCAAAAATAAAAACTTGTGTTACCGGACGTGACATTCACTGAAATAATGGCAGGTGACTAAATTTTTACTGTAAAACTGAAGAAAGTGAGAGTGAGAATCTACGAGCGTGCAAATCACTATTTGAATTCTTTTCGTGGTGATGACAATCTCTTGCTCGAAGTACTTACCGAAGGTCTTTAACAGAGAATATCAAGTCTCGTCATTAGCAATTTTGCTAAGAACTTGTATAAACGCTGAGCTGAGGTAAATCTGCCTGGATTTCGTCCCGGATAATTGATCGGTGTCGAGAGATGGTGAGCGAATCGGTGTGTCTGCATCAGAAGCCGAGTCCGAGACCCGAGACAAGCCATAGGTATACGTACATTAGTGCGAAACTATGTAATCTTTCCTGTATTGGTGCATAGCTCCGGTGAAATTGAATACATACTCGACCTACTAACTCCGGCGGGGTCTCTCACAATCTCACACAATGACGAATGAAGTGAAAAGTTTTACATAAGCTTCTAACGTTAATTATTTTCTGTGGCTACAAGTAAAAGGCGTTAAGTCGTAGAATCCACACCTCACTACCTCACTACCTCACAACCTCAGTGTCGCGTAGCGTCACCGCAAAATCTACTCTCAAACCCCGCGTCAGAAAATGAACGAAACTAATTGTTAGGTGATTCTATTTGTGTCTCTCAAACTCTAAAAACGCATTAGCTCCAAAATCTCATTAAGGATTTTATTTAGGCCAGAGAACTTTACTTTACCTATCTCACGATCGGTAGTGTATACTGTATAATCTCACGGTGCAAGGCTTACCTGCCTCAGGGTGGGTCTACCTTGCGAGAGCTCTTCGTTAGTTTTCAAAGGTACTCACTATAGCAGGGAAAAATATGTTTGGCCAGGGTATGCTATATGCAATTCATGGATTGCAGATATTGAATGGCATATATCGTCCGTTTTGTATTGCATACCCTGACCAAGTATCTTTGTCCCCGCTAGGGTACATTCAACACCTGCATTTCGTGCATTGCATATTGCATACCCTGGCCAGTTACCGCATAGTCCCTGCTAGTACACTGTATATCAAGATTTTCGGAAGAAAGTCCACTGATCGAAATTCTCATTGATTAATTTTTCCGTTGTTTTCAATAGAATTTTCGAGTTTTCGTGGCGTATTGTAATGTGAGATTTTGCTTAGCGTGCTTAGTTCTGAAACAATTGAAAGCCGGGTAATTGTTTAAAGGTTGCGCGGGGATTTAAAGGAGTGAAAATTTCGACCAGGGTACTTTCTTTTGCAGGTCATAATACAAATACATGGGCGATCAATGTATCTTTTAGTGTAAGCAAATACATAAAAATGTAGTGGATGATTACAGGGATCTTGTGTACTGACTTGCATTCACGAAATGAGCTGCGCGAATGGTTCACAATTCACAGCCGCTGATAAGTGAACTATCTGGACCCTGTTCCACCAAAAGTACAAGTCCGAGTACAAGTTGTACTTACAAGCGTTTCTTAATGCTAGTAACGCTTGTAACACTTGTAACTACTACTTGTACTCGGACTTGTACTTTTGGTGGAACAGGGCCCTGCAGTAACCTGACATTCTCAAAGAAGCCCAAATCTCATTTTTGTGTGACCTGGTTCAAAATGTGAATAAGGGTGGCTTTAGGGGAGGGCCGAGGGGGGGAGGCGTTACTGGGAATCGCCAACATATATAGGTTTTACTAGAGGACTGGAGAATGAATTGGAGATGTAGCTGGTGGAGTCGAGATGGATTTGCTATTTACAACACGGAACCTGTGAGAGCATGATTTGACTCATCCTTAAAGTCAAAGATGAAAGGACCAATAAAAGCATTCTTTTCATTCTACTTTTACTAGATGGTCACTTTGCATAGAGCATACTGGCATACAGGTTTATCGACTTCCGCAAGGACCAATCAGGTCGCGCCTGCATTATTCAAAAAGTGAGACCAAAGTGAATGTCACATGCATAGCGGTCCTGACGAAAGGATTCTTCAATTTCAATATCATTCTCTTTCCGTTCTGATTGTGTTATTCTTGCTCCGGCGCACACTGGATTAAAACACAAATTTATCCGGACACTTACAAAAAAAAATTGCTTTCTTGGCATTTTACTGTTGATGTTTTCTTGCAACGATTATTTTTTCAGGACTCAATTTAAGCTCTGAAATGAATGATAACGCTCAATTTCAAGTTACCTTGATATTTAGTACTCATATTCTCTAATTTTGTTCGTAAAATTATGTCCGGGGAATCCCATGCTTCGATCCACTGCGCGGCGGAAAGAGCTCATAATCATCCGTAGTAGGAGGAACCGAAGAAAGTGTTTTGCGGGTGCATATTAATTAAAATTGACACAAAGAACGTTATTTGGGGGACGACCAGACCAGAGACCGGAGACCCTATTGTTACACATTAACCACTACCACTCACAGTGACACTACGTCAGACAGCCGCGGCGAAGCGACGCGACGCGACGCCTAGCCGCGGGCTGTGTACTGCGCGATCCACTGTTGCCAGATAGTACGAAAAAATCTTTAAACCGCTAATTTGACACCAGTTCAATATTTGATGATTTTCTGCACAGTTTGTCAATCGTGACGAGATCCGTGCAGCCGCGTCGTCTATCGTTCCTGCATTTCTTGTTCCCAAGTGATAGGTACTTTTTCTTCTTTCTTTCATTCTTTCTTTTTTTCGCCTAATAGGTATTTATATTCGTCTCTTTCGCATCATCTTGCCCCGTAATTGATTTCGGCGGGACGGTTTCCGATCTGGGGCTCGGCCTCACCGCTTCCCTGACGTAACCGCGCACGCTCACCTAATGTCCGGTTCCTGGTCCCCTCCCCCTCTGCGTGGCCCGTGGGAACCTCCTCCCCCTCCTAAACATCTGATGCCTCTATCCGTGCTGATTGAATTTTTGACGTTTATGCAAGCATCACCGTATAGGTGCAAAGTGAATGAGGGCAAGATTTGGCTTCATAACCCGATGAGACATCAGACATGCATAGGGAGTGTTCTGAAATTCTCTGGACCGATAACCCGGTGAAATACATTAGAATTTCCAGAGAATGTTTATGAGAGACTCGATAGTGTTTTGATGAAGTTCATCGGCCCTCCGATGAATATCCGAACAATCACAGGCGCAGCGTGTTCGTGCTAAAAATGTCTGTTTAGATTTGAATAACCTCCAAACACACGGAAATATGCTGTTTACTTCTTTGAGGTTAGTTTTCATCGGCTTTATTGGAGGTCTTACTCCGATAAAGCCGGTGCACGCTGTGAAGGAGTTCTGATGAATTTTATCGGAGACCAAGAATGCTCCGGTAAATCAGAAACGAAATCGGAGAATAGAAGGACGACTTGGAGCTTCTCTGGGTTCGCAGTGAAGCTCACCGGGGAGTTCTAGAACTCCCCCATTCAAAACCGTTTCAGCTAGATAAAAAGTATCTGTTTACAGTTTTGGAATCCTTGCGGATTTTTTTAAATTTTTCAACAAAATGTGACACCATCTCACGTGCTGGAAGCACCACACATTGGTCCACAGTTGTGGACACCAGAATAATTACTTTGAACTGCTTTGAAGCAAGACAGCAAAATCAATGTCCATAACTATGGACACTGGACAGCGTGCGTCAACGTCATGGCTTGGTTCAATTTATGGGTAGTTTCATTGTAACTGGACTTTTCGCTGTCACCGAATAACGTCAGGGAAATTGCATCATTTGCGTGATCGCTTAAAGTTGCCAAATGAATAAATATTTCTTTTAAACGCGATTCTTCCCGCGCAAGTTTGACATGGACCGTAATTTTAATGAATCGTTGAAATTATATATTGCGTTAAAACGACAACAGTCATTCCGTCGAATGACATTTTCCATCCTCAATAGTCAAAAGCAGTGTGATTTCAATGTATCATTTTAAATTCACAGGGTGTCATTGTTGAACTCGCTGAAAGAAATTTCTTTTGTCTTTTTTGTTTTTGTTTTTTGCTTTTTGCTTCTTTTTTTTTCTTTTGGTAGACGCTTTAGACGTTTCAATTTTGAAGTTAATTCTATTCTGTGACAATCATCAGCGTTTGTTCATTGCTTGTTTTTGGAGTATGTATATCTCCTAATCCTTCGACTTTTGCTCATCATGGGAATACTGTCATATACTGTCCGTCTGTAGATGAAGCCATCGGTCAAAATCCGAGTTTCCTCGATTGCCCGCCAAATGGCAGCACCGGCGGATGCGGCATAGTACATAGTACACACTCCTCCAAGTGAGCAAAGAGCAATTTCGTAATGCCGGAAGCATCCCGCGCCTTCTGCAGCTTGACAACACCGCCTTGCAATTACTATACCTGTCAAGTCATAAATTTCTGCCGGCTTTTCTTTCAGTTGGAAGTGGGGCAAGAAACTCTTCCCACCTGTCGCTGTGTGACAGTTTGCAGCCAGGAGTGCCGCACCGCGCTCAGAGCTCCCAGCATCCCTTTGGCGCATGCGCGCACGTGGGCGGGGGGGGGATCGGGATAGCGTTGGTGCGTGCGCTCTGTGTAAAAAGAAAAAAGTGTTTGTGTGTGAGCGTGACATCTCATAAATCCGCTTCGCAATGGGTCACGATTATTATGCAAAATAGGCGTCCGGCGAGACAGCGACGCGACGTCCTGTAACTCCCGTGCCGTGTTGCTCCCCGTGGTATACAAATGCAGGATACAGCCAAGTTGGCAAATTCGATTTATTCACGTCATTCGCACTTAACTGCGGAAAGTGAGGCCGCTCTATCGCAGATGATGATCTAAAATGATCTCTAAAATGATCGCAATTTTCAAGGAAACTTGTCCTTTTTCATATGTATAGAAATTTATTGCACTGGTAGAGCTCGTTTCAGAAGTGTAGGCGGACCTAGACCGATAATCTTTGGAATTTTTCAACATTATTTCTGATATTACTCGATGAAAATGAATAAAAATGAAATTGAGTGTTCACTTTTCATTGAGGAAAACTTTATACACGAAATAATAAAGTCAGGGGCAAATTCGGTATTGATTTGAAGGAATTAAAAGTGAAAATTCGCCAAAGGTTATGGTTTTGGTCCGCCTTCACTTCTGAAACAAGCTCTATCAGTGGCGTAGCCAGGAATACACTAATATACAGGTCCAAAGTTACTAGTTGGGTCAAATTTGTCTGAAAACGCCAGAAATTACCTTTTTTTTTTAAGGAAAATGTTGGTGTCAAGGAGGGGGGGGAGTCCAGACCCCCTGGACCCCCCCACCCCTTGGCTACGCCACTGACTGGTATCCATTTAGTAACATTATCGTACTTTCACATTAAAAATATCGAGCTTTTGAACTTTTTGGTTTTTCGTAATAGAAATATCGTTTTTGTTACTGAAACATTATCGTACTCTCACATTCGTGCCCTCGTCAGGCTCAATTGTCGGTCGTACTTTTGCGTTGTAGGATGTAGAGGTCCAGAGAAAGGATCGTCATTTTTAAGAAAACTTATTATTTTTTTAAAGAGGCTTTTATTGACATTAATCCCTTTCTGGACATACAGCCATTTTAGAGTTTATTTGTCCGTAGACATCATCGTGTAAGAGAGGGATCTCCCTTTCCAAAATGGAAAGATCTGAGACCATCAGATCATTTAACCCCGGCCGGGATTCGAAGCGAGGTCCTTCGGGGTAGTACCAAGGGCCGCTGACCACCTAACCCGGAGGCTGGCCAAGGAAATTTTACGTATTGTTACATTAACGTTTTCGTGGGCATCTGTAAAGAGGCGACCGCCTGAACGAATTCAAAGGTTAAGTTAGATGGTTAAGTGGACCTGGGCCCAATAAATGTTCGGTCCGGACGGGCTTTAGGTCGTACATAAAAATGGCGATTCTAACCTCACATTTCTTTAACGGCGCATCGGAATGTTGGGTGCGCTCCCAACTTTACGTTACTTGGGGCTGGTCTAGAGCCTCTCTAACCCACCCTCAGTGCTATTTTGAGGTTGGTTTTGTGGTTTCGCCACAAAAACGGTCCAATGCGGTGCATCGGCTGGTGGCCGATGCTTTTTGAAGTACTTAGGGCGGATTTGGGTCGAGAACCGTGTGTACCGTACATTTATTGGGCCCAGTAGATTTGCCGGCATTCTGGTTTGTTCCTACGCGTGTCTCTTAGACTTTGTTTTTCCCTCAGTGGAAGCCTAAAACCAGCGACCAATGATCTCGTGTTCGTACTCCCTACAAAAAGCTTCAATCAAGGGACTTTAAAGGATAACACGCGCACTCGATAGCAGCTCGATACAATTATTAAGATTACGATACCGTCCTCCATAATCACCCCAACAGCTCCAAGGAATTTCATTTTAACTGAGAAATGCTGTTTTGTTTGAATTTACTATTGTTCGCACGAGTCTCATGGATTAGTAAACAAATCGGAATTCGCCACGAGTATTTACGGTGAACTCGTTTTGAAACCGTTGCTTCCAAGCGGTGAGCGGTGTGCGAGCGCCACCGAAAGTAAGTTCATTAGTATGACTTCCGCGGAGTTCCGCCTCGTGCGACCCGGAGAGATGGACACTCACACTCACACCCTCGTAGCCAGGAATTTGTCTCTCTCTCTCTCTCTCTCTCTCTCTCTCTCTCTCTCTCTCTCTCTCTCTCTTTGCCCATTTGACTGCATGTTCCATAGGAAAGGACAACAACAGAGGCTGAAATCACGTGACAGCCCCTCTCTATCCATCCTTTTCCAACACATGCGTTTCAAAGACTCAAAGAGAGAGAAAGACAAATTCCTCGCTACGTCTATGTGTCACACCATACCCATATAAGTAAGCACACCTACGTCACCTGGATTTGTCACACTCTTTCACGAATATCGGTCGGTTATGCGTTGTTTGACACCGTCGCACTATGGTCCGAGATTTGTAAAAAAAAAGTATGGCAAAACATCAGAAAGTAAATTGCTCATCAATTCATTATTTATAAACTTCCAAGACAAATTTTAACCCATTATGGACCAAGCCAGAATATACTCGGTTTTCTCCTCTGTCTATTTCACATCGTTCCAGTATCAGGATTCCGAGTAAACACGATTCTCGATGTAGTATAAAAAGATCAGATTTCGTGTGGCGCCTTCAATCCGTCGTATATGCAATTCCAACTCCCCCGAGTACGAACAGTTAAATACCTTCCCTATACAAACGGAAAAGTGACGTTCATGTGAACTAACCTGGTCTAGAGTTAATTACAAAGTTTACTTCTAACAAGTACTTTAAGCCCAGTAATTTCATTGACAAGTTATAAATTAAGTTAAGAGTAAACAAGAGTCCCTACAAAACGGTAGGAGAGCGTGGCAGATTAGGTTAGGTTGACGATATCGAAACGTCAGCCTCTGATTGGCTGGCGAAAGCCTGGGTCCTGTCCCTGTGAGATCGCTCTTATGGAGATTTAACATGGGGTGTTTTCGACTTTGCCTCATTTAAAGTCAAACTCAGAGAAAATTACTGTTCCTTATCTTCGGGAAATTCAAATTATATTTTTTTGAGGATATAACGAAGATATATTGATGGGTCACACAAATCACTTCATTGCATAATTAATAGAAATAATATGAAATTTAAAATTAAATTACGAGGATTTTTTTCCGCCGTAACGTCCGATTGTGAGCCGCTTAAACTTCGTATTATTTCGAGTTTTGCGTTTAAAGCTTCGGGTTCCTTCATGAAATCGGCGGATTTACTTCAACCAATGAATTTTACATGCATTTCAAACCATCTGCACTAAACCAAAACTTGAAAAATGAAAAAAAAAACTACTACTACATCACCACACGCGACCTGTGCGAAGAGTGGAAAACACGGCAACAAATTTACCGTAATTTTACTTTCAAATTCATGTTGTTCTGTTAAGTTTTCGATGAATTGATATGTATGACCCATCAATATCATCGTTATATCCCAAAAAAAATATAATTTAAATTTCCCGAAGGTAAAAAGCAATGATTTTTTTTTTGGAATTTAACTTTAAATGAGGCCAAGTCTAAAATCCCATGTTAAATTTCCATAAGAGCGATTTCACCGGGCCCAGGCTTTCGCCAGCCAATCAGAGGCCGTACATTCGTACAATCGACAATGACATTCGATAGTAATTCGACTATGCCATGCTCTCCTACCGGTTTGTTGGGACTCTTGTTTACTCTTTGAAATTAAGCTTAAAAGGTCGAAAACGATGATTTTGAATGACTTGCTTTCAGTGGCGAGGCGTGCGATTTGGCAACGTTTATTTTCCCTATTTAAACACATTAAAAAAGTCGAAATGCCTGGTCATCGCCGATGATAGAAGCTATCGACTTTTTTTGTGACTTTAAATTGAGAAAAAAACATTGTTGCCAAATTTCACGCCTCGCCACTGCTTGCTTTCCACTGATTTTTGGCCAATTTTTTGTTCGATCTCAGACCATAGTGTGACGTGCCGTGTCGTGTCGTGTCGTTGGACTCTCCACGATGGTGATTGTCAGATGTCAGAAGAAGATCTGCCTATTTTAGAGTAAAATGAGTGGGGAGCTCCACGAGCCTGTTCTCTACTCCACAGTAAATGGGGGGAAAACAGAGCTGCCATTTTGTGAATAACGTGTATATTTACAGGCAATTTTTAATGCACCGATAGTTCCACCGGTTGACCAAAAGATTAAGCACATGACACTCTAAAGTAATCACGAAAATAACTCTCATCTATAATCTTTTTTCAATCGGTGGAATGACTGTATTAAATTTTCCAAACATCCGACAAATTTTGAAAGTCTGGTGTTGGAAAAACTCCGTTGGTTGAGAAAATTAAACAGATCTAAGTATTTTCATTCACTGCTGTCATGATCTGAGCTGAGCGGTGTAATATTTTGGTCAACCGGTGGAATTGTCGGTAAATTGAAAAATGTCATTGAATGTATATGGATGTGTACAAAACGGCAGCTCTACGAGAAAAAGTCAAGAAGCTTCCACTTTATCCGAAGCGAGTGCTAGACCTGTTTCAAACTACAAGGGCCTGAATAGACAATTATTATATAGGAAGTATTGTTAAATTTTCTTTTTTAGTCTCAGAACTTCGAATGCGCCGAAGGAAAAGTTTGCTCATAGTAAGCATTGTAGTAACAAGGAAGAGGACGAATTTTTTCTCCCGTAATCTGGCAACTCTTGGACTCAATTTGTACCATCGGTGGTGATTGTTTTCAACTTGGACTGTATTTGTTCTAAGTCTCCTCGCCCCCTTCTCTCCTTCAAAAAAGCTCCGGTGACATCCTTCCGAAAACGGTAATACCCGTTAGATTGCCCGATACCCCCTCCACCCTTCTCAACACCATTTATTCCTAAATTTTTTCTCGGCACCGAATACGTTTTCAGGTCGAGTGAACTGTCCCTCAGCTCAAGAACTCGCGACAAACCCAAATTTGCGTTTCGACAAAGGTTTTGTATGGTTTTTTCCACTTATTGTTATTACATATTTTTTGTCATTGAAAGAACGCGATAAAAACCTTATTCGCGTATCAATTATTCATGTTAGACGAACGGGTTGTTTGTCGATTTTTTTCAATAGAGCGCCCGAATTAGCTTTCTCGATAATTTTTCCAAAGATTCTATTTGTTTCACTTGGAATTAACAAAATCAAACCGCGCGCAGTCGAAGAAGATATTCTTCGGAATTTTTTCTTCTTCGATGATTTCTCCGAGTCCTCAGATCATGTATCATATGTCCTCAATAGTTGCGCGTTGGCTTCTATTTTCTGTAATCATGATGATTGAATAAAGCTCATTAGCTCCAAATTCGGTTTCTTGGGGACTCAATTAAACCCCATATATATGATGATCGATTCTCTTTTTCATCGATTCATATGGAGCCAATTAATGACGCGTGCTTTCTGATAACGTAATATTTTGTCCATTTAAATCCATATAAGGTCGAATTTGAAAGAAATTGCTACTCCCTCGATACTTTTCAAGGGTTTAAATGGATAAATTGTAATGTTGCCAGATTGCTCGTTTTGCCACTATATGAATCAGACATCGAATCATCGCATTTTTTGGAGCAGCCATCGCATTTTACTTTTAAGTATCGTGCATGTCGTATACGAAATATTTATGAAATCAACCCCTCACCCCTCCTCCGGTGCCCTCTATCGCCCAAAAGAAGGAAATATTGAGCGCTCGAAAGAAGTTCTTATCTTTTATGTTTTCTCTTCTAAAAAGCTGCATGTAAAGTGCTTCAGTGCCCTTGAAAAAATGCTTCATAAGGAATTTTTCGGACAGTAAATGAAAACTTTTAAGTTGTATCTCGTAGCACCTATAGATCGTAGCACTCACTAATATTTTTAAGTATTGAAAGTTTCAAGATTTTTCTATTTTGCTGAGAAATCAGCAAAGAAATCTTTCGAAGAAGGTAATCTCTTTTGGTGTCGATAGTATAGTGTACTTTATGGACGTGACGTTCTAATCTGAGGCTTTCACTTGATTTGAAAATCATAACGAGTTCCACATTGGGAGCGCATCCCTGCTGCTGAATTTCCTTATGGCCTTTGAAAATCCCTTTCGGTTAAAACCTCCTATAAGCGTAAGCGATTGCATCTTAATTTTAAGTTAGATTCCGAGTAAATATCCGAAAAAAATGTTGACCGAATAAAATGTATTTACTTAACAATCAGCCCCCAGTTTCCGCACCTTGGAGGCATGTTCAAGTAAAGGTGGGATTAAAGGAAAACTAGGATTGAGTACTTGAGGGAGGACGGGTAGAGACTATTAGGAGAGTAATCGATCGAGGAAAAAGTATGAAAAAAAAAATGGAAACCAGATTGAAAGACAAGTTAAACATTCATGAATGAACGGGTTTAGTTAACTTAATCGCTCGGTTCGAAGAAAAAAAATTCCCCTTTCTGTAAATTACAACCTATCTCATTTTCTTGCGCTGACATGAATCCATTAATAAATCGACGGGCTATAGGAGACGTATTACAGCATAAACAAAAAACTCAATTGGGCTCCTGCTCGTCTCAAGATGAATCTCTGGTCTTCTTTGCATGTTGCCAAATGGCCCTGTTTTTAAAAATATTACATTAAGGATGATTTCCACCCTCTCACCCTCACTGTGCTGAAGTCAAACTTGTCAGATCCCCTCTTCCATATCCTTTTCTAACACATGCGTTTAAGTGGCCAGGGAGAGAGGAGGACACTTTTTTGGATCCGCCAGTGTAAGTACGTCACTGCCTCTTAGCAGGATTGCGGATTATTCGGATTGGATCTCTTGCAAGGTTTTTCTGTAGACAAATAGCCTATCAATTCCGATGTAAAATGCTGCGGAAATAACGATGATACCATTAAAAAAGTCTATAACTCACTCCTGGCAGAAAAAAATTAACTTGATATTTCGGGTGACCCGACCACTCTTGCATGGATTCGGACCCCAAACAAAAGAACAGGACATGAAATTAAGTGCCGTCTTCCTCGTTTATTACGCAACGTAGAACTTGTCTGTAGTTATCACCGTGCTTCTAGTGACAAAATATGTATAAATGGAACTTTAATTCCTTCAACTTTACTTTTGCATTTTTATGGCAACAGTTTTCGACCCCAAAACTTTTCATCCGAAATTTTTTGCACCATTGCCATAAATACATGAATTTTACATTGATGCTCATATTCCGAGTATTTGCGACTTTTCCGACATTTCTGCCAAATTGCGTATTACTAGGGGCGAGGAAAAATCGTTAGAAAAGTTTACTGAGGTCAGTTATGTGAGAAAGCAAATTCATTAATCTCGTGGTTCAAATTCGTAGGTTATGTTCTTTTGTTTGAGTTCGAATCCGAGGTTGGTGCATACATGCAAGGGTGGTCACCCGAAATTTCAAGTCAAGTTTTTCCTGCGAGGAATGAGTTTTAGACTTTTTAATGGTTTCATCGTTATTTTCGCAGCATTTTACATTGGAATTGATTCGCCATTTGCCTACAGGAAAACCGTGCAAGAGCTCCATTCGGCTTATTAAATTGAGTCGACTTGGCAACAGGCCGCCACGCACCGTCCATCCTGTCGGATTTGCACTTGTCAAGAGCCACTTGTTATCGATCAAAGAGGAGAGAAATTAACCACTGATTTCGAAGCAACTCCCCCCCTCCACCTCCTAACCATCCCCTCCACTCCCTCCCATACCTTATACGGCGTGCCGCAGTCTGTAATGTCCCATCCCGAGCCTCGGTCCTTCGGGTCGCGTCGCCCGCGGGGATATCCGCATAACTGAGCCGATTTTGTGTTTATTTTTTATAAATTACCCTGCTGCGGATACCGTTAGATCCTATCCCGAATGCTTTGTGGTTTTCTGAGTGGATTAGTATCCTTCGAAAAAATTTGACATTGCTCCTCTACTCGCTTGTCCTTCCCTTCCCCTTCCCTTCTCTAAGAAGCCTCCCCCCCCCTGTAGCCACGATTCATTCAAACCTACTTCGAAAGTCGAAATACGATGCGGGAATTTAGCCAAGTTTGTTTTCAAACACAGTGTTGCCAGATGTTGGGTTTAAATGAAGAAGGTTTTTACATCAATTCGAATGAGAAATATACGGCATCCGGTTGTATAATTTACTGTTTTCGAAAAACCGTTTGATGACGCTTTGCTCTTATGACGTCCCATTTTAACCCTTCCTTTCATGAATAATTATGAAAGAAGATATACCGGTCTGAAATCTAAAAACTGAAAGCTTTTGTCTATCAAAACTTTGCTCGATGACAAAGAATGTTATTCAGGGGCGTTTACAAATTTATCCGAAAGATCTTCATCAACGGAAGTAATATACTTAACCACAATGCTGCCGTTTAGCGTTTAGTTGCCGACATTTTTTAATTTCGCCGATAATTCTACCGGTTGAGAAAAGATTGCACAGTTCCGTTCAGAGTATGTCTGTACTGCAAACAAATACTCTGAACTGTAAACTTTTCTCAAACGTTGATGACTTTAACAAACTTCCGGACATTTTAATAATTTTACATCAGTGGCACCGATCGAGAAAAGATTACAGTTCAAAGTATTTTCTTGCAGTATAGTCATGCACTGAACTGAAGTGTGTAATCTTTTAATTCCTAACCGGTAGAATCATCGGTGAATTGAAAAGTGTCATTAATTATGTACGCAAAACGGCAGCTCTGACTTTAACGTGCGAAAAAGTTCACTGATTGACCTCTGCTGGATTTCCAACAGTGTATCAAAATTAATTTATTAAGTTTTTTTTTTGTTTTTTTTTTTGTTTTTTGTTTTTTTTTTTAAAAATCATCCCCACCTATTCCCCCTCTGTCCCAGGGTCATCACCGTCGGCTTTCGTGGGGACGGAAATATGTTCACCCATGACCATGACTTATGACATTGGTTACGAGATTTGGACTCAGGAACTTTTATGAGACGCTGTACACAGTTGACGGCTCCAAGCATCAGACCGTGGAAGTTGACGACATTCACAAAATCTCTAATTAGACTACAGCTGCTCGGTGTTTTGTTCTTTCACCTAACTAGGACGAAATCACGCGGCTGTGACGCTGCGCAAGTGCGACGCGAACGGGCCAGTGCGAGAGACAAGCAAATTATTCATATACAGTGTTGTTCTGGAACATGGAACGAAATAACCAAATTGGGCGCATTATATATCGTTTCTTTCCTGGGTCAAATGGACGTACGCGTAACTCGAAGGTTAACATTCACAGCGGAGAAATTCGGCGTCAACCCAAAATTCACGAAAAATGTCTTTCATTATTTTTTCCTCGTTCTTTCCTTCAAAATGTATATTCATTGTTTCAGGAACCGAGTTGAGTTGATAAGCTCGTGCTAACCAGTTTTCATTTATTCTTAATCAAAAGGTTCCATTCGTTCCCTGCGCGTTTTTGAAAATAACACATATTTCCAGATTAGGTACACGGAGAAAAATTGTATAGTAAAAATTGTCCGAATGGGGCAGTTGCTAAAGTCTGAAATTTTGTGTTGTTTTGTAAAGTAAATGATAGTAGTTGATGAGCTAAGAATAAAGGTGCCTTTGATTTTTTCCTAATTGTTCCAATTTTGGAGATACACACTTGTGACGTTGTAAAAAATCGTGTGCGTGGTAACGTCGTTATGCAGAACTCCAATTTAAAACAATGTATTTTGGGCCAAAATCTCATCTCTGGAACAATGGGACTTAATTAAAAACCAAAGACGCATATTTGTTCTCAGCTCATCAAGTATTTTCATTTTCTTTATGAAAAACTCGACGTTTCTGACCCTTATTGCAAACTGCCACATTCAAAAAAAAAAAAAAAAAAAAAAGTATCGCAAAGAAATTCTGGCTGTTGTCCGGAGAATCCGGATCCTTCCAAGTTAAATTCTGACCATTTCGGTCAATCCCTTGTACTTACCTCCTGATTGTTCTGAAGTAAATAATGCCAGAACGTCTGAACCAAAAGGCCAGTATTCTACTTGAAGAGACCGGACTGAAACCAGAATCTCTTTTCGAGATCTGTTTATTAGCATTCTTGCCAATTTTAGTTCAACATTTTTCTCCGTGCGTGACAACTACGTGATACTCCGTGCGTCGCCATTCGCGTTTCTTCGCACCACTGCGGAAGGCGCTGAATGTTGTGGGGGGGGGGGGTGTTAGCTGCTGATCTTGAAGCGTGAACCGAGGAGGAACCTCCAGTCTCCACGCGAACCGGCGTTAAGTCATAATCGTGACCCAAGAGGTATCAGGACTCAGGAGGGACATCACAAACCGACAACGATGCCTATGTTCAATTAGATATTACTCATAATTGATCACTGGCCGAACGGCCGGCGCGCGACGCGCTTAGAACAAGAGGGCCGGCCGCGTCAGGTCGGTCGGTGGTCGGATGAACATTGATCGCGCGTGTGCGTAAGCGTTGACTGAAGCTGATCTTCTTGAGCTCTGCTAGTGCCATACACGCCTAACGGAATTCGCTGAGCCCAGTCATTCAACTCAAGTGTCATGCGTTTGGACATTGCATAACCTGCAGGGGCAGGGGCGCGAGCATGACTCGCGAGGGTTGTCATAGAGTCCTTTGATAGAAATATTGTATAGAAAGTACCAAAACGACGCGACGCTTCATGGAGCGCCAGAGGAGTCGAAAAATTAAAATTGACAAGATAGCATATCAACTATTTTGATCTTCAGGAATCGCCGCTAGATGGCGTCGTCTTATGGAGCTACATGTGTTAGATCAATCAGCACTCGTTGAACTTGAGTCGGTACTCTCAATACAATATTTCTATCGTGAGACTCTAAGTTGTAAGGACTTGTGAGAAACATTATCTACCAAAAGTGTAATTTCCGTATTTCTCGGATTTCGTGAGATTGTTGACGATTTTGCTCCTGGAACAAGAATAAACTGGTTTCAAGAGATATAGTTCGAACCAAACATTTTGCTTCACTAGTAGTAAAGCGCCGGTCATGGCGTACAAAGGGGCATTTGCTGGTGATCGTATCGCTACAATCGGGTTCTTAAGGGACGACCACCAGCATACAGCGTGTTGCGTTCAGAGCGAGCAAGGATCAACACTGCATGCGTGGTTTTATCGGCAAGATACGTTTTCCTTATCTCTAGGGTTTAGTATTTTAATTATAATCTCTCGGCTGAATTCACGACTTGCGATGACTTTTGCTGAAGTCGTGCAATGACTCATTCCTCTCTATCTATCACGCGTATTTAAATGGCTGAAGAGGGAGAAATACAAATTTCCCGGATTCGCCGATCCATATTTGAGTTTATACCGAAACCAATCAATGGATTATTTGAATGCTGGGATATTACAAAATTCAATCAATAATCTCGAATGATCGAATGGTCGAATGACGTAAACATACGCAGAACTCACCGATGCTGTGTGTGTCTCTTCCTGCTGACCGATGCGCAGTGGGCTGTTGGTGACTCAAACGCTCGATTGAAAAAGAAAAGAACGTGCCTGTACAGCGTGCACGCCCGACCATTCGCGAAAATGCACTTGAGATTATATTCTATTGAGTCCGGGAATGAAGTTAACCACCTTGTGATTGGCTAGTGCTTAGTCTCTGGTTTATACTATCTCTGGCTACCTTAACCTAATTTTACGCCGACGCACCACGTGAAACAGCTTCCAAGCAATGGCGTAGCGTGCAATTTGTCAACGTTGTACTTGTGCCCATTTAAAACTTTGTAAAAGGTCGAATGCGAAGGTGTGCACGGAACATCCAATAGTTCGATCTTTTTCATGGCTTGAAATGGACGAGCTGCAACGCTGCCAAAGTGCACGCTACGCCACTGCCCCCAAGTATTCATTTTGTACATCAAAGTTCTAAAGTTGCTGGAGCTTGAAAGCAAGTTGTCAGAGTTTTCTGATAAGGATAGATGTCCATTGTTCAGGTCAGGTGCCAATAAGTGCGAGGCACCGGAGTCTTGTCAGTAAATGTATGGTTCAGTTGGTTGTTGGTCCCTCTGTTATTCTATTGTCCCCGAAAAAAAAAGATAACCAGCCTCGCTATCGGCCAGTGCGTGGTCTCCTGTATTTTACTGTCTCTGGTAAAAGCATTGGTGTCAATATCTCATTGGTAAACATACGGTATTGTCTAGTCAAATAATTTGTCTTCGCGTCGACCTTTAAAGCGTGCATGCGACGCGCGGCTGGCGGCTGCTAGTGCTCCATCTTGCTCGAGTACAAGTTTGCAGCGGAGTCCACGAGGAAGCGCACACGGCACAGGTGGAAACGAAATGTAGCTAAACTTGAACTTGACCGTTCGGCGCTCCGCGCGGCTAGCGCTCGCGTTCGCGCTGCTGTCCAAGGAGTTGAGGTTAAGTTGGAGAGCGTGGTGAAGTGAACCTATCTCGGAAACCGATTGTGGAGGAGACTGGTCGCATTTTGTGAGTTGTGTGAGTAGTGTAAATGGTTCAAGTGTGAGTGTGTGTGAGTGTGAGTGTCACAGTCCGTAAACGCCGCGGTACGGCCCGCGGACTCGCTCGCGACAGTTGTCTGAACCAGAACCTGAACCGCACAAGTAAACAGCCAGAGTTCATACAAACGGATCAGCGCGAGTCAGCGAGTGGCTGAGCCGGCTGCTGGCTGCTGACCACCGACGGATGGGATGGACACGCGGCCAAGAACGCTCAGTAGAATGTAACCGTCATATTCGCGGGACAATGAGCCGTACACTGTGCAGTGGCAACAATGGCTCAATTTTTTGTTGTTCACAATTTTGGTGTGGGCATTTTTAGATTTCAATTTACCTCGTGTTTCTGTGTCTGCCGTTTATCTTCGCAAAAAAAGGTCCAAAAATGTAGATTTTTTTTCTTTTTTTTTCGTTCATTTAAATTACTTTTTTCCCCCGGCATATTAACAAAAATTAATGCTAACGCCGTAATGATGTTTTAGTAAAAATCGTCAAGCATGACAAATACAGCATAGGAAGGTGTTTAACATTTAAAAATGAAAAAATTGTGACGCAGGAGAACAGTATGGCAAAACTCAGAGGTTTAAATACTTGTTTTGTTTTGTCAAATCAACTGTGATTGTCTCTCGGCAGTTTTTTTCTCTCCCCCCCCCCCCGCCAATTTTGTTCTCTGTGATTTCGGGTTTTCACTACATTGACGTGAGGTGGTGACTTGTAAGACGCTAATTTCTAACTATATACATATATACATTGGTGATTCTTACGAAAGAGCACACCCCTTTGTTCGCTTTCGATCACCTTTTTTTTTGTTTTTTTGTTTTTGTTTTTGTTTTTTTGTTTTTTTTTTTTTATAAAAAAAAATGATCGCTAAGTGGTCGACGAGTGAGATAGCAAAACATGGGGTTTCGTAAGAGTGAGAGAGGTAGTTTGGAACGTTCATCGCCGGATGACGTGACGTAATCACTAGAACCGTCGATAGCAACAGATTTCAGCTAAGTTTTAAAATGTTCGACCAATAGCGTCACTCATAGAAAGGCGCAGATCCTAGGGTAGGGGGGCTGAGAAGGTTGTAGCTCCCCCCCCCTTTGAGCCAGATTTTCACTTTGTCTACATAGGAACTTTCGAGGGCGTTTTGTTTGAAAAGTAGGTTTTAGGCCCCCTCTCCCTTCCCCCCTGGGACCTTACCCCCTCCCTTGAAAGCTTTCTAGATCCGTCACTGCTCATAGACAACTTACGATAGGTTTATCGAAAAAGTGAATGATCGGCTCGCAGTTGTTTTATTGCGACTCTGCTTTCGGAACAAGAGCAAAAGGAATCTGCTTCCTCTCTCTCCCTTCATTTGAACACAAGAGCGAGAAAAGGATAGTGAAGGGAAGTCATCACATGGTTTTAGTCATTATTTCCGCTCTCTTTTCAACGCACGCGCTCAAATGGAAAGAGAGAGAGAAAGACAGATGTCTGTGTCTGCCCAAGTCTCCGAGACTTCCTCAATTTCTGTAAGATCCCGTGTTTCTTCTATAGACTCTACTCAACTCGCGGACAAACCGCGTGACTCCACCGACCTTCTTCTGCAAGAGGATGAAAGCGGATTCGTATTCGCTCGCCGGATCAAAAAAAAAAAAAAGAGAAGAAAGGGAAGGAGAAAAAGATAACTTTCTGGTGAAAACATTTTACTCTTAACCCACCAGTTTGGCCGATGCATGTGTGACCATAGACCATAGTACCGCGTCCGACCGCCAAAGTTTCGCTTCTTTTAAATGCAAATAAACTTTGAATTCTTGTCCAAAGCTTTCGCACTATTTACAGTGGCGTAGCTTCTACGGGGCTTGGGAGGAGCTTAAGCCCCCCCCCCCACTTTTTTGAACGGCGAGACCTTTTTTTTTTTTTTTTTTTTTTGGCGAGACCAAGAAAAGCGTTTTTTGCTACTACATCAATTTGAAACGTTGAAAGTTGACAAAAGTTAAAAAAAAAAAAAAAAAAATCATTAATTTCAAGCCCCTCCCCACTTTTCGACCCCCGGGTACGCCGCCCCTGACTACTTAGCTGTCCTTAGTTCGGGAATCTAGCGTCTTACATTTGTGTAAAAGGCCAATGACGCTTTGGAAAATTGATTTTTTTTGCAAGTCTTAACTCAGCAAATTCGGAGCCGTTCTAAAGAAAAATTGTTGTGGATTTTTTTCTTTTTCTTTTTAGAATACCCTTTAGACTGTAGAGTAGAGTTGCCTGTGATTAAATCAGTTATATTTTTATTAATCAGAGACAAAATAGAGACGGAACACTACGCATAGTAAGGCACGCTAGAATCCCGAAAATGAATTCGACAAAACAACAGTCAACAGCGCTCTGTTTTAGCCTGGTGTTGAATGGTTACGTTCGGGTAATAATTGGGGGTGGGGGTCGGCTGGAGGTGAAGAGGGGGGTGTTCACAATTCAGCATATAGATAAATCAGAGCGTTGACTGTTGTTTCGTTGAATCCGCGCTGTTATAGTGTGCGTCTGATATAGCCGTTACCGCTCCGTCTTCAGTTGCTCAGGTACTTGCACGGAGAAAAAAATATTTTTGGGGCTTCTTGAATTACATAATACATTTAGCTATTTCTTAGAAGTAATTAGAGTATTTGATAAGATATTTCTTGTTTTATTAACGAAATATTGTATTTTGAATATCACCAGAATTCCAGCCATAAGATACAAGAATTGCATGTAACTATTACGTAAGAAGTAACTCTGGTTGCCCCAAATAGACAAATATTGTTGTGCTGTGTCTGCCTCTTTCAATACCACTCCCGAGTTATTCGATTTCGTATCTCTATCTCTCATGGAGAGTAAAAGCTACCACAAATCGTTAAAATTTGCAGAATAATGTGTCATCGAGCGCCTTCAATTGCAGGGATAGGCAAAATAAACACCGCGGAGTACTAGTATTTAGCTACCCACAGAATTTGAGCGAGTTATAACTTTGATTTCTTTTAGTAACCTGGTTGTGCGGTAATAAAAAGAATAACCAACAGACCAACCGTGACCGGTGTGTTACGAAGCAATATTTATAATAAAAAAAAATTATATTCTTATTTTTATTACTTTTCTTCTATATTTATTCATTTCTTTCTTAAACAAAAATCATGTTGATCCCAAGGTGAGCCGCGGGTCTTTTTCCAGCAATCCTTCAAGGTCACCGTCTTAAACTTTTCATATACTTTGCCTCGAGACACCAAACCGGGTAATTGTACTTGAGCCGAACATCTGAAACCCATTTGCGACGCGATCCATCTGCATTTGACATTTTTTGCATTGATGCAGTCGCTTTTTGCCCAGTTTCTATGCGTGAGTCGCTCGACGTATTCAAAAGCTTTGGTACAATCTTCCGGCACCGGCGTCGACGAAACCATTGATCTGATCTTCGATGAGCATGCTGTTTGCCGGCAAGGCTCATTTTTTATATGTTCACCCAACATTCGATATTGGCTGTCAAGTGATTGTGAAGTCTCCTGTGAAATAGAATGAAAGTTAGAATTTTGGGAATCTTGAGCAGCTGCTTAGTGGCGGCTCCACCTATCAGTGGCGTAGCATGCAATTTGGCAACGTTTTACAGTGTCCATTTAAACCCATTAAAAATATCGAACTAGTGGGTGTTTGGTGAACGCCATTCGACCTTTTACAAGGGTTCACATGGACACATTACAACGTTGCTAAATTGTACGCTACCCCGCACTGCCAAAGAAATAAACGTGGCATCAATTCCCCCCCCCCCCCCCAACGTTTAATTCTATGTGTAACAACCGCTGCGATAGTGAAGCAGTGATTTTCCATCAATCAATTCGTCGTCCATGTGAAGTATAGACGTGCATTGATTTTTGCAACTTCTCATGAGAGCGAAAACAAATTGGACTGACTCCCTTTGACTTTAATGATACTGACTTACGCTTTTACATTTTCGTTATAACTTGAAAAGTATTGAGGATTTGGAATTTTTGACAACTTAGATCAAAAGAGCGTCATTTTGTACTTAGAAATCTATGCAAAAATCAATTTGTCAATTTTCCAACTTACGCCTATACGTCAGATGGACTACGAATTGTTGCACATGGATTCAAATGGAGGAAAAGCATTGTTGACAAATTGTACGAGCCGTTATAATAGGAAGCTATAGCGAAGAACGACCGATTGTGAGAGGGGGAAATTTTGAATTAATTTTAATAGTTCGAGTTTGGGTGACGTCAAGAAGCGAGGTAGAACTTTTGTTTGGATCCAACTTTGTTGGAAACGTCATCAATAAAACCGTGTGTACGAAGTATGAGTGCCGTGTATATTTGGTGAACTCATGGAAGGCGGAAAGGATATCCCGTGTAATCAATTTTTAACCGCCTCGCGGCAAATGGAGAGTCATCCTTACGCCGAGTAGAGTGGTAGTATTCAATAGCAGGAGCGAAGCTGGGGGGCAAAAGGGGGTCCTTTCTCCGGGTGGCAATATGAAAGGGGGTGAGCAAAAACATATAGGCGTAGCGTGACCAAAAAAAGTGGGGGGGGGGGGCTAAAAAGTGAAAAAGTGATGACCTTTTTTCTTTTTTTTTTTTTTTGCTTCTCATCTCAAAGGGATGTTTCAAATTACCTAAAATTAGCCCCTCCTTAATATTTTAGCCCCGATTTTTAGCCCCTCCACCCAAAAAAAGTGGGGGCTATAGCCCCCCCCCCCCTTAACCCCTGATACGCTACGCCTATGAGCAAAAAAATGGGATAACATCACTTCAAAAATTGTTTATCAGGAAATGATCGACAAAAATGCCTTAAAGGCGGTCAAATTGTAACCATGCCCCTCTCAAAAATCCAGATGCGCCCCTTTATGCCAGGAAATTTAAAATCGAGGAATCTGATTGACTTAGAAGCTTCTTATTTAAACTTGAAAAAAACACATGATTGGTCAATTTTGAATACCCCACCTCTTACAAAAACAGTCTATTAATTTTATTGCTTGCTTTACATACACATATTTTTTATTCGTTTTCTCACTTATCCAACCATTACAATAATCTCAAAATTTGATGAAATAGTGATTATGAAATTCACTAACCTGGGATGTCGATTCCATAGCGGAAGATAGACGATAGTTTAGTTGCAGCATCACTCCCACAAAAAATATGGTGTGTATTATTGGTCTCTGGGAAAACGAGGGATTCATGATGTTCCTTTGATGAGATGTGTGTACATACATCGAGTGAGGTAACTTGCTCGTTGTTCAACGGCATAAAGAAGTGTCTTCACCATCATGGTTTGATTCGATTTACATCTCCTCCCACCTTCTTTCTGTTCTTTTTAAATTTTCTGTGAAGCATTTTAATAGCCAGATGTGTTGAGCGGGGGAGGGGGATACACAGTCGCTGCGTGACACCGATGTCGCAATCACGGGAAAAAGGAGAGATGAAAATTCATGGAACTTTATTCCGTGCCTTTTGTACGTTCGATTTAAAACGCTAAAAAAGCTTAAAATCGTACGATTCCATTTGATGAAGATTCTACTTTTAACTACTTTGGAGCCGGTTTTTTGTTTTTTTTTTTGTTTTGTTTTTGTTTTTTTTCTTACAGACATCACCGTTTCATTGTTTACCATACAATAAAACCATTTGAGTCGTTATTTGAAAATAAAATTAAAACTTTGTAAAAACCAGAAAATTAGTAGCAATTAATAGCAAGTAACACATTGAGACAGATTTCCCGGAAATTTTTCTCAAAGCATCTCTTTCCCTGAACTATCGACAAAAAAAATCCAACTTCATTTGGAACCAATTGACGGTTTTAGTGCAAAGTCAACGGTTGTCAAAAATATCCAGTAGTGGCTCGTGCTATTTGGCAACCATGCTATTTTGAAAATTATAACCTATGCAAAAAAATCTATTTTAGATGAGGAACAGCGCCTCACCCAAGAATCGATTATTTTACGTAAGTTTACATGGAGGGAATCCATTGTTTTGCCAAATTGCACGAGCCACCACTGCCTTTCATCGTCGTAACCGTCTGTGAAAAAACTAGCTTTGCGTTTCAAACCATCTCTCTCACTCTCCTGTGACCATATGCTCTCTCACATGTGACCACAGTAGCGGCTCGTTCACGGAGAAAAAAACGTCGGTTCATATGGAACACCGAGGGTGATTCGTTCCAGTAACCGCGAAGTTTTCAGTTAAGAGTACCAAAGTGGTTCAGTAGGAACGAAATGTGAATCATAGTATTAGTCACACTTACCGAAACCTTCGGTACTCCTATAACTGAAGTTCAGTACTCACAACCGAAAACTTTGTTTACTGTAACCGAACACCTCATTGTTCCGTATGAGCCGAAGTTCAGTTCTCATTACCGATTTTTTTTTCTCCGTGTGCGATTTGGCAACAGTGGATTCTCTCCATGGAAAACTGTGTAAAATAATCGATTATTTGGTCACCTAGTATCGATCTGTTGCATTGATTAAAATGGCAAAAGAGCACTTTTGCCAGATTGCACGAGCCGCCGCACGGTGGATCGAGTCAATGGGAGGGGTCGGACATCGCGCATCACGCACTTCGTTTCCTCTAAGTATGGACCTTTTTCGAGCATGTAATTCCCCAGAAATTTGTGACCTTATGTATTTTTCGTCGTAGAATCCGTTTTTGATGATATTTTTCGCAATTTATGAGTTCTAAAATGTATTTTGACACATTTTCTCATCATTAGTGGATACGATTTGCTCAAAACACACATTGCACGCGTCTAATGCGGTACTGAACGGCTGAAATAAGCAGATAATAAGACAGTAGGCGGTTTTTGTAGATTCGTGGCGTATTTATACGAGGGGGAAGGGGGGGGGGGGTCACAAGTAGGCGGTTTTTGTAGATTCGTCGCGTATTTATACGAGGGGGGGGGGTCACAATTTCCTCACTACTAATGTCACATTATTCCTTTGCTAAACAATTATCAACTTAATTTTTCGCAATCCCCCCCACCATTTTTTCGTTATACGCCCACAACCCCACATACGCGGGACAATATAACGATGATTTTTTTTTTTCAGTCAAACTAAGAATTTTTACTTCCTCGTTTTTCTTTCTGTCCGTGTGGATCTTTTGAAACTCTTTAACTTCAATTTTTCTTGTTACATTATAAATAAAAACACGGAAAATGGGGAGAAAACTTAGGTGCATCTTTTTATTACGACAAATTTTCAAAATCAACAAATAAATTCAATCAGTCTTCTCCATCATTGTCTCTTTCATTGTGTCTTGAGGGCAAACCTTCAGAAGTGCAAGTGCCTCTGGGAGATATTCCTTGGCCTTCTTCTTCTTCTGTCCACAATAAAATTCTGAATTAATCAATTTCAAAGAAAACATGTGGCACTCATCAGTCAAAGTTTGTTCGTCAAACGAAGTTTTATAGTTTTTCATAATGAACGTGACCAGATGATCACAATCATCCAACGACTTTTTATTATGGTGGAGTTCAACAAATAAATTCAATTAGTCTTCTGCATAATCGTCTCTTTCATTGTGTCTTGATGGTGTCATTGAACAATTGCAAATACGTAAATAACATTATTAAATACATTAAAATTGTCAAAACAAACGGCAAATTTAACATATAAATTAAATAAACCAAACACTGAGCTTGTAACACCAATTCACCTATTAACTATAGCTGAATGCACGTAGGGAACTGAATTCTTGTTTATTTTCCACCAAAAATTCAACAAATTAGTGAAAATTAGTTATCAATTGAAGACTTATCGAGATTGGAAGATATCTTGTGATGCGCGATCTTTGTGATAGAAGGAAAGCGAGATAAGCTTCAAAACGCGCGCGACTTGCTCTCATTCAAACGAGTCGTTTGCTCAAATTAGCGGGTATTAGCGGCCAATTTTTGTTGGAATACATTCCTGAAGAGGTGTAGAAAACAACCCAGAAAAGCATTTAGGGGACATATGGGGACATTTTTTTGTAGAGCTTTTCCCCCCTTTTTTTCACAATTTTTTTTAGCGAGTTTTCAAAGTATTTTTTCTCCCCTTATAATAATGACAAAAAATATCAACGACAAGTGAAAATGTTCTTCAGAGGGAGGGCAGTAAGCCAGTGAAATCGAAATTTTGATTCATATTTTCAAAATCTGATGCGAAAGCAAAAGTAAAACTTGAAAATCAGACGGTAAATTTCATATTGCCTACCTTGTCAAGTTTAGGCAACCCGCACGTCAAATGAGGGGGGTGAAATGACCTATGAACCATGGATATAGTCCCTGTAGATGTTTAACTACTAGAAAACCATAAAAATTTATTGGATATGTGACCTTTTTTTTCCCTGCCCATGTCCGACCCTCCCCATTGACTCGATCCACCGTGCGCCGCGCCGCTGCGTGACCTAGACAGTTAGACACTCATGCATATTAATCTCTTCGTATAGTGTCGAAATCCTTGTTGCACGACATTTTACTATCAAAATCGCATGGAAATGTTTCGAAAAATTAATCTCTGCTAAAAAAAAAAAAAAAAAAAAAAAAAAAAAAAAAAAAAAAAAAAAAAATACAGAAAACGTCTCTGTGTACGATTTTAGCGGTGAGAGTGCGAGATAGCAGTTCATGGGGGTTACGTGAGAGTTCAAGAGATTGTTCTAGAAAGCTCAACAAACTTTTTTACAAGATGACGTCATTACTAAAATCGTATTTTCATGGAGAACAGATGTTACGAACGTTGACCTCACTCGGTGACGTCCGTTTACACATGCTCTCTTATTAAATTCCTGCCAAATGGATTCAGATATTTTTGTTCATATTTTGATAAAACATATATGCTATGATGACCACTAACTTGATATACATAGCTTTATATGTTTAAATTATTAAATGGTTTTATTGCATGGTATATAGTCAAATGGTGATAGGAAACTAATTGGAGAGTGGCTTTTCGTGTTTATTGTTCCCAGAAAATGGGGCTCTTGCAAACTTTTACTGTGAGCAAATGAAAAGTCTTTTATGACGTAGAAACCAGCGAAAATCACGAAATGACGAAGAGAAAGTTTAAAATTTAGTATTAAACTCACATAACTGTTATAACGGCAAGTTTGTAATGGCAGCTCAACGCAGGTATCATGGGAGATTCATGTCTATAATGTCACTTTCTCTACGGAAACAGAGATATGTCTCAATATAAATATGGGAATCTATCTCCCATGATACCTGCGTCTCTCCGCCATTCGGCCCGATTCTGAGAGTGGATTTCGTGATTTTTTAGTGCAATCATCGCCATTTTTAAAGGTTTATATGCAGGAATCAACTCTTCAATCTCCTGTAGCAAAAGTTTGCAAGAGCCCCATTGTCGTAACATAATTTCTTTTCATACGAACACAGTTGCAATTTGAGAAAGCAGGTTATCTACTGTAAACTTCTTGAATACGTGTTATTCATAAATACTGGGGATCAGGCATTCGCTGAATCCGGTATCCCGTTGTTTGACTATATACAGGGTGTCCCAAAGTTGATAGTAAATATTTTTACCACGTATTTTTGGGGCCAAAATAAGACTTTTTTTTCCTATGAACACGTGTCCGAAAATGCCCCCCCCCCTCGGAGCTACAGCCCCCCAAAGTTTTTTAAAAAAAATCGGTTTTTCTTCGATTCTAGCAACGGATCTCCGTAAAAATGGATGAAAATTGGTTTCTGGGAGTAACTTTAGGCGTTCTTTCCGATTCCGTGGTCGAAAACTCCCGAAAGGGTCAAGAAGGGGGGGTTTGAGGGGGGTTCAAATTTTAAATTGAATAATTTCTCAGTGCTCCGTAAGAAAATGAGAGAAGTAACCAAAGAATATGATGAAACAAAACAAAAGGAACATTTTTGATCTCTTGTGTTTTTTTCATAAGACGCACGAAAAACGGGTAAAATCGATTTTTCGCCGGGAGCGCACAGCCCGAGAGCGCTGTTTCAGTGCCGCGTTGCGTCGAGTTGATCGTTGAGTCAGTTGAGTGCACAGAGCAGCGCTCTCGGGCTGTGCGCTCCCGGCGAAAAATCGATTTTACTCGTTTTTCGTGCGTCTTATGAAAAAAACACAAGAGATCAAAAATGTTCCTTTTGTTTTGTTTCATCATATTCTTTGGTCACTTTTCTCATTTTCTTACGGAGCACTAAAAATTATTCAATTTAAAATTTGAACCCCCTCAAACCCCCCCTTCTTGACCCTTTCGGGAGTTATCGACCACGGACTCGGAAAGAACGCTTAAAGTTACCTCCAGAAACTAATTTTCATCCATTTTTACGCAGATCCGTTGCTAGAATCGAAGAAAAACCGATTTTTTTAAAAAACTTTGGGGGGCTGTAGCTCCGAGGGAGGGCATTTTCGGACACGTGTTCATAGGAAAAGAAAGTCTTGTTTTGGCCCCAAAAATACGTGGTAAAAATATTTATTATCAATTTTGGGACACCCTGTATATAGTTTTGTTTACTTTCTGGAGTTTTTACTATTTATACTTTCCAAACATGATTTTTTTTTTTTTTAATTTCAGAAAGGATACATTTTGAAAAGAACCCTTAGAAAAAAGACTCTATTAATTTTAATCAAAAATCAGGTATAGATAGTGAAAAAGAACGATATGACTCGATCAGTTTACGATGAAATGTTTTCTATGGAGCCATGCAGTGCATACCATTCAACTTTTCGAATACAACTGCTTTTTACATTCCGACGTAAATTAGATGGTTTCTGACTATTAACAGTGCGCCCACACATAAATTTGACTTCTTGAATTATGAAAGCAGTCTCAGTCTCCTTCCAATCCGCAATTAAAAAACGGGCTGATACGTTTCGGATCTTCATCGATGATTTTTCTGAAGGAAAAGGGAAATTATAATTTATTCTAATAAACTAAAAAAAAAAGTTCAATAAGGTAATTAGACAACAATCTCCATATAATAATTATGAAAATCCATTAGCAAATGCAACCTATACTTCATTAACGCAAAGAAGAAATACCTACATTAAAATTGGAATAGATTGCCCCGGCATTATTCTCCGTGGACGGCGGTTCTATGTGCGCGTATGCGAGAGCTTATTTTTTAATTTCGAAAACTAGTTTTGACTTTTAATTTATGTGCTAAACTATCCCGGTTCGAACTCTGATTCGGGTTCCGTTTAAGGCGTGATTGTAAAGCCCTGAGGCTTTGATACCTGCTGGAGTTCAATGTTACCGCTAAAAGAGAGATTTTCAGTTCTAATCTATATGATTAAGGGCTCAAAGAGTATCGAAAAAAAAGGGCAAACGCCACACTACTCACTAACGCGTTGTTTATAGGAAAACACATCAAAATAAGACATAGATTGTTCGGTTCCGAAGCGGAGGTAACGTCTATACTAAATTATACCGATGCATGGCACTCTATGGTCTGAGATCGAAATAAAGTGGCAAAAAATCATTGGAAATAAATAATAAAAAAAAATCACTGTTCTTGACCTTTTTAGATTAAATTAAAACTTTTCAGTGACATTTTCAGTTTAAATTAATTTGTTAAAAGTTTTTGCTGTGTTTAAAAAATTGGTCTTAGATTGATGAGTTTACTTTCAGTGGCGATGCGTGCGATTTGGCAACGTTCCTTTCCCCCATTTAAACACCTTAGAAAAGTCGAATGCCTGGTCATCGCCGATGACTGGAGAGCGTTCGACTTTTTTTGGTGAATTTAAATGGAGAAAATACATTGTTGCCAAAGTTCACGCTGCGCCACTGTTTGCTTTCTGATTTTTGGCCACGTTTTGACGATCTCAAAACGTAAGTGCGATGTAGTAATGGCTCGCTTATAAAGAGACTGATTCAGTAATGATGTTACGATCAAAATTGGATCCAAACTAAAAAAGATCTTTTTTGCTCTTTCTCAGGAAGTTATATATTCTCATGAGAAATTGTATCCACATTTCCGGATGGAAATTCATGCTAGATTGTTAAGTCTCTCTTAGTATTTAGCTCCCTGCAAGAGCATAGCTGCTGAGTGTAAATCTCCGCTTAAACTGTCACACTTCGTTTGGATTCATATTATATCATAACCACTGAAATCACCTAAACGGTTTTTAATCTTTTAGATCATCGTGTGTGATCATGGACGCTGATTATGAATACGATCGCGGATCGCGTCGAAATAGGCAATCGAGCCGAGATAGAAAGTCAATGTTGTCTCAAGTTTTATAAGGCAGCATAATTTTACTATCCATCGCACTATTTTATTACTATTTTTTTACTCCTCTTCTGCGACCAATTTCCTTGAAATATATACGATTGGATTTGGTCTCTTATGAAGGGAACCAAATGCATCACCTGCCTTTTGCCGCACCATAAATTACTTTGCGAGTAATATAATTTTCATTTCCGTCCTTCTACAATCTACATATATACTTAAATCTAAAACTTTCATATTTTCATACTACTTTTTCCTCGTTTTCATTGGCTTTACAATGCCCTTGCTTACTAGTTTGCCCAACTCTAAAGAATTTCATTTATAAATTTAATAAATACCTGCGTATCTAATATATTTTACTCTCTCGTATGTTTCAGGTAAGTTGATTTTATCTCGTCTGCCCAGCCGCTTTCATTCACTAGAATCGGTAAGGAACTTCCCTTATTTCAGCCCGGTCTAGCCAATAGGTCAGTTGGGGGCAAAACTTTAAAGTTGCATTTGTTGCAAACAAATGCGTATTAGGTCTTGGTTCCGGCGTGTTCGGATAAAACTACGCATCTTTGTAATGAAGCATTAGCTATAGCGAGAAATTACAGGTCACCCTACCCTGAAAAGAACATTGATAAAAGCAACAACAACTAAAGTATGACGGTCTCGCGAAAAAAAAAAAGATTCATGGACAAAGCATCACATCGGACATCAAAGTAGATGATTAAAAACCCAACTGAACTAGACCAAATAAAGCCTCCCGGGGGGGGGGGGGATAAGAAATGTCCCAAAAATCAAAATTAAAGGTTTAATGGACTTTTAACGGGATGCAAAAGAGCCAAATGTATGTAGATCTGCAGAAGCGCAAGACACTCAATTTTAGTGGATGTAAATACATTAATTCTCATGTGAAAAGGTAATCCGTTAAAAGTTATTTCCTCCTTTTCCCTTTAGCTTAAAAAAGGGGAGAAGAAAAATAAGTTTTTCTGAAATTTAGCTTTCACTCTTCAATTATGACCGACTGTCAAGGGTACATTTTTTTTTTTTTTAATCAAACAAAGTTTGGACTCGCAAGTTTTTTGACAATCAAAAGTGAGGTTATGTTTACAAGCCGTTCTGTCGAGCTTGAATCCAACGGGAGCTGTATCGTCCACCACCAAAGTCCCACGAGTTGCGCCGTATGGATTAACGTTGCCACCAATGCCACCATGTGCATTGCCCAGCCCCTCCCCCACCACTCGGCGCGCGCGCGAGCTGCCGCGCCACTGAATGTCCCTCTCTATCGCGGCTGTTGCCGAGAAAGGAAGATAGATTGAAAACATAGATGTGAAAGAGAGACATGGACTGAGCCGCAGCTCAGCCACCACTGCCACCACTCCGCAATGGAATCTGCTGCAGATTGTTCGAAAGTAGTACACACAGGTATACAGTATACAATATTATAATGGTCCTCCTAGGTCTTCACTTCTTCAGTCAGTTGACTTCACCTCTATCCTCTCCCACTCCCCTCCCCCCCCCCTCGCCCACTCTACCAACAACTTTCACAATTCCTCAGACCCCCCCCCCCTCCCCACCACACTCCTCTTCCGCCACATCCAATCCCCTCTCCCCCTCTCCCCCTCTCCCCCTTTCCCGACTACCTCTTCGTGAATTATTTCGCACGGAAACCTGCTCGCTCCTTCCTCTGTCATTCCTAACCTTCAACCTCCCCCCCCCTTCGTTCTCTTCACCGCCACCCCTCCCCCCTCATCATCGGAACCCAAAGTTGCCGTAACCCCCCTGTCCCGTCTGCTGTATACCATTCTGATAATTAATCGATCCTCTTTTTTGCCTGACCCGCCAACGTAGCCACGTTGGATCCATTCTCGTTTCGATAAAATACAATCACGTCATTCCTCGGAATTCTCTGGAGAAGATTCCAGGGCCCAGTAAGATGTCGGTGCACAGAGAAAACAGGAATAACGCTTTGGTAGCGCTGACAAAACCTTTCGTGGAAAAATTATCCTGCTAAAGATTTTAGTTAACCAAAGGTCTTTTTTCGTGTAACTAAAGAGACACTTCCCCGGTTAAACCAAAGATGGGGTTAATTCTTATTTTTCGTGAACTTAGGAAAAACTAACTTGGATAACTTGAGAAACTTTGATGTTTGAGGATAGTTATTTAATCATCGCAGCCAAATGCATTTTTCTTAAAGAACAATTTCCAGCCGAAAGGCAATCCGAATACTTAAGTAGTCCTCGAAAAGAAATTATTATATCTTTGACCAGAAATCCTAGTTGCGAAGGCAAGAATTTTATAAGGCCACCACCAAGTCGAAATAAAATCGACAGACATCAATTTTTGAATTACTAGAACTTCTGGTGATTCAAATTGGTGTGTTAGAACTTCTGGTGATTCAAATCGGTGTGTTAGATATTTTAACAGAATTTCTCGTAATTTCAAAAATTAATTCTGGCAAATTTAATTACAATGTCAGGCCTTGTACAGTCTTGCGCCTTGGCAGTTTGCAGCCACAATTTCTGGTCAGGGTATTCGGATTTTATTTCACCGCTTTCAGTGCCGGAACATTTCTTTCAGTCTAGGAGCCAAGTATACGCTAAGAAAAGTGTCTTTCCACTAAGTTAAACCCGATTATGTTGATACCATTTATGCGGGAAACACCGTGCCTTAAAAACGTAAAAATCCGTGTACACCTTGTGAATTGGCTGCGGATCCGGAGAAATGGTGAAATGCGCGTTATGGTGCGGGTTTGAGATTTCAGTCGACTGTAATTTCCACAATTTAGGGGTAAATTAGCTGACTTGGCAACAGTGCATTTACATCCGATCTTGTGCCTTATAATACAGGTGCAGCCCCGTACGTGTGCACAGACTCTTGACCTTTTCAAATTGACTCCTCGACGGATCGAACTGCGGATACAAGTACCTATCAATGAGATGCCCAGAACCTAGCGATCGGAATTTATAGCTTACCTATTCGATACGCTCAGTGTTGTCAGATTGGGGTGAAAAAGTCGTACGTTTTACATTGATTTAAATGGGGACGAACCGGCTTTTTACCTTCGATCTAGCAACACTGGATGGATACGCTCGAGAAGAGTCTTCTGCGAGCTTCGTACAAACTTAAAGTCGAAAGTTACTCGCCGCTTGCCGCACCCTTGTCCTCCTAACCTTTTTTTCAGCTCTTTCGAATATGCTTACGACAGTGGCGTAGCCCGATGGCGGAAGGGGGGGATCTACTAGGTCTGGACCCCCCCCCCAAATTGAAATTTTCCCTTTAAGAAAGTAATTCTTTGCGTTATCAAGGAAATGTTGTCAAACTATGGACCTTGAACTCGACACCCCACCCTCCCCCTTGACTACATAAAGATCCTGGACCTATCCCTCGAAAAATGTCTGGCTATTACGAACTCGACTTTGATCTCTGAGGTCCCACATATTTTCATGGATATTCAAAACATCAAGTTTACCGGGTAGTGATTACGTTAAACCTTATCGAAGGCTCGTGTACTTTGGTAAGATAGGCAATTTCTCCATCTAATCGATCGTAGGTCTATGTAAAATAATCCAGTCCAAACATTCTGCCTCACCGAGAATCAATTTTTTTAAGTAGGTTTAAATGGCGAAAATGCTATTGCCATATTGCACGAGCCGCGCTGCTTGCAAACACATTTGTGGTTCATAAAAAACTTACGGACTATATTGGTCCGAACAGTTGAATCAAATTCTTTTTCCGAGTAAAAAAAAAAAAAAAACAAGGAAAAACAAAAAAATTGCTTGTTTTGCTGAAACAAAGAGTTGTTGCTTGAAAAGTTTGGCATTGTGATTTCAAGCAGCATTTTTTAATGAACAACCAGTGCTCTCAAATTAATTTCCATTTCATTCCATCATTCAATATAAGCAATAACGTTGGAAAAATTCCAAATGAATATCGCTTTAGCTCCAGTCCTCAGCATCCAGACTCTTTAGTGCATTAGTTTGATGAATGGTGAATGAACGAATTCGCGGACGGGGTGTTTGGAACGCAGTGACGCAAGAAGAGAAATTGTCTATCTCTCTCCTGCCTCTATCAAAACACACGTGTTAGACAAAGAGAAACAAGGGGATAGAACCCCCTACTCGGGTCCTCTTGTACTCTAAGAAGAATGGAGGGGGGAGAGAGAGAGAGAGAGAGAGAGAGAGAGAGAGAGAGAGAGAGGAGAGAGAGAGAGAGAGTGATCCTGCATGCGCGATTGCGTTGGAGTGGTGCGAGAGGAAGGTGGATCGAGGCATCCACCTGGAGGCGATAGTTGGGGGAACGAACACCATCAGATAGATGCCGATGACGGCAAGTGATGGTGGTTGGTGGCCGGTGGATGGCGAACTTGTGGAACGACGGCGACACGACGGCTGAAGATGTGTGAATGACGATCGGGACGGGTCATTAATTAAGAAAGAGTGTGGCGAGCGGGGGGGGGGGGGGGTGAATGGTGAATGGACGAATGGAGCAAGGTATCGATCGCGGTGAGAGCGAACGGATGTTCAAGCGGTGTGGTGACCGCGTGTATTCGCGACGTGATCAGCGCTCATTGAGAATCAGCAGTATCAGCTCCAATCGATTGCTGATCATCCTCTCATAGAGCTTTGTTGCAGCAGGCTTATGTATACAATCTCTTTGGCTAAGGATGAGCGACGAGGGTACCGCGGGAATTCGCATCAATCATGCATGACATGTCGAGAATCGAACAGGTGAATTGGAGCTTAAAGAGGTGTCCGAGGGATTCGCTGGCGCACAGTGATTAGTGAATCAGGCTCTCCATCTTGTAAAGCTGGGCCCACACTATACCGTCTCCGTCACCGTCTCCGTCACCGTCCCGGGACGGTGACGGGGACGGAGGCGGTGGTGCAGCGCACACTATACCGTCCGCGCTTTTTCTGCCCGCCGCCGCGCCGCGCCAGAGAAGTTCTTGCTCTTCAGTTTTCAGTGTCTTCCTTGCGGTTTTCGGAGGAATAATTATTTTGGTTTTAATTTTAACGTGAGTGAATCAAGCAGTCATGAAGAAATGTTAGTTCTTGCTGCCCTCCTGGAGGAGGAGGAGGAGGACGAAGGGGTAGATCGACGGTTCTGGGTTCACCCCAGGGGTGCCCAACCCCCCTAGGTACCGTACGAGCTATCCCCCTAATCATGAGGATTGAACCCCCCCCCCCCCCCACCACCACCACCAGGAAGGTTCGAGGTGAATCCCCCGGAGAATGGGGGGACGGGGCGGGGGTCCTCCCCCGGCAAATGTTTGAAAATTTGACCATCTACAATACGTTTTGGAGCATATTTAAGTGGAGATGGGGTATTAGGAGCATGGGGTACCCTGAGAGAGAAGGGGGGCTCGTGGGACCTTTCCCGGAAAATTTTTGGGAGTTTGACATTTTAGAAAACCACTTTGGAGTCTCAAAAAAATGAATTTCTTACTGTGCACCCATGGAAATTTTTTGAAAATTGGACCTTCCAAAGTTCGTTTTTGGGGCTTTTTACGTCGAGGGGGGGGGAGTACGCATTTCCGGGAAAAAATTGATTGGGGGGGGGGGTTGATAGAGAGAGGAAGAGGTTTTGAAAGGGGTGTAAGTTTGAGATGAGAAATGGATTGGGGGGAGGTATAGATCAGGTTGAGGAAAAAGTTTTGGGAGGGGGGAATGTGGATAGAAAAGGTGGACTTGGGGGGGGTGTATATTGGGAATGAGGATTTAAGGGGGGGGAGAGTATAGATGGTGGAAAATGAGATAGAAACTGAGAATTTGTGAAGCTAGTTATTAGAAAACGTTCATCAGTATTTATTTATAAATAAATACTGATTTTCTCAAAATAAGGGGGGGAAAAATTCACCCCCCCCCCCCAATTTCGAAGTATACGAGTTGATCGTATGATTTTTATTACGTGGGCACCCCTGGTTCACCCCATCCTAAGGAGAAGAGAAAATCATTGCTAATTTCACGTTCTGTTTCCCGAACTTCGACAAGCCGGGCAGAAATTCTATGAATATTTTAGAATGTCGTCGGGAAAGTTTGATGAGCTGGCTGATCTTGTGAGTCGGGACATTGAAAAAAAACATACAACATTTCGAATTGCCATTTCTCCCAAAGAACGGCTCGCTGTTACTTTAGAGTAAGTAAATAATGGATATAAATATGTAAAATAAATATTTTGAGCAATAAACACTAGATCTTTACACCCGAAAGTCACAGTAAACACTGAGGAGACGGTTCCGTCTTCCGTCACGGGTTGCTATTTTTTCAACGACACCGTCACCGTCACCGTCCCGTCCGTCCGCGCGACGGGACGGAACCGTGTAGTGTGCGCTTCTTCATTTGTTTCAGTGGCGCGCAAGGCTTCCGTCATACGGTGGACGGAGACGGTATAGTGTGGGCCCAGCTTTAGGCTCTTCAAACGTTACTCTCGGATGATTGATGTTGAAGATTTACGCTATGTTATGACCAGTGGCGTCATTTCAGGTATTGGTCCGGGGGGAGGGGTCTGATAACTCTTTTGTTGTTTTGTTGCTTCTCATGCTCTTGGGCTCTAAAAATTCTGACCATTCACGTCCTTGGTTACCCAATTGCTCTTTTCCACTTACAATGTAGGCATTTTTTTTTTCTTTCTTTCTTTTGGAAAGAATACATTTTGTTATGACCATGTACTTACTTCAGGGGCGGACTGACCCAAGGCGGGTGGGAGGGCATTCCCGCCTAACTCTACCAGGTTGAAGTTTTATCGCAAACGCAATTGCATTGGAGTCACGCTTCAATTTTGAAGAAAGCGGAGAAAATAGACGGGAGTCATTATAAATTAAAAGAGGAAAATGAAAATAGGGAGGTAATCTGGTCTGTATCAGTACGATTTGGCCCTTACATTGGTAAGGAGGGGCCGGGCCCCCCGGATCTGTGCGAAGGGGCCTCGTTAGTGTGTACTTGGGGGCCATTGCCCCCTTCATCCATGGCGTTGGAGGCACATCTTAGTAGGGGAGTCCATAATGAGCTTACCTGCCTGGAAAATTTAGAGGCAGACTGCCCCTGACTCGCCCAAAAATTTAGTTGCACCTACCAAGCCTTTTGTATGTGGAAAAGTGACCCAGCAAAAGATTTTTAGTGCAGCGTATCAAACCTTTAGTGCGCCCTACTTCAGCTTTAGTATACTTATTACTGTAAATACTTAAGGCCTAATCATCCATCAGACAAGAGGGCTGTTTTTGATCTTTTGAGGATACAGGATACTTTGATTGGAATTCTTGAAATCGAATGAAAAAACTGACCATGGATGAGACCTTGAGTCACGTGACGTCACCGGAAATAACAACTCTGGCGGACTTAGGAAAAGGGCCTCCTTCTCCTTCCACCTTTCTACCTCTCTCCACCCATTTGTACGCATGCTTTTTAAAAAGATAGAAGAATTGGAGAAAGTCACGTGAGTGTCTTTAATTCGTTCTCTTCTAACACACGTGTTCAAATCAGGGAAGAGAGAGAAGGACACATGCCTGAATCCGCCAATGAAGCCGGTTTTCGTCGATCGCGCAAGCTCTTAACGGCCACCACCCTTCTGCTCACGTTCGCTGTTCCTTTACATCTTGCTCCAGTCATTCCAGCCAAGTTGCAAGTTTAGAAAATTTCACAATCGTCACAGTTTTAATCAAAAACGTACTCGATATCAATGTAATCCGATACTGTTGAGCAAATACCTGCTACACCGCAATGTTTTCACTTCCAAAGACGCATTAGCTAATAATTGATTGCCGTCACAGTCACAGACAACCATATTCCATCCGTCTAAAAGCCGACCGATCCCGCGTGCAGTGTCACGTACAGTGTCGTCTCAGTCTCACATTCTCCAACCGTAAGTTTCCTCCTTTCAATATCGGAAGTCTTCAAATGATGCACGCAGTGATTGCAGTTACCATCAGTAAGTTGAAATAACTTTCCGTGCAAAATTCCGGAAATCATCGCAAATCACGTCGTCAATTTTCAATAAGTGAATGAGATGGTTATTGGTTTGTACATAAACGGACCGAGGCAACGACAGTTAGGTCCTTTTTGAATTGAACAACAAAACATCAATCGCGTTAGAAGTTTGCAACTCTAATACGCAGAGCGTTACCGTTGACAGTGTCACAGAGTGGCGCCCTCAGCGAGGCCGAAACGTGAGAGAACTTGCGCGACGCAGCAAGTTAAACCCGAAGCACCCAATGTACTACTACACGTCTACTAATTTGTTTTCTCGCGAGACTGCCGAATAACGCTCTAAAAGAGGGTAAGACAAGACGAAAGCAGGATGTTCATTGCGCCTGCGCGCGAGTTCGAGTTCGAGTGCGCGCGCTCACGCTTGCTTGAGCCGTGCGTCCGAAACGCGTCCCGTTCTCACCTTCTTCAGGCGTCGTGTCGCGTGTCGCTGAATGTCGCTCCCACGACCCTCACGTCCTCACCGGTGTTGCCGGATCTGCAATCATTCCTATTCGAATGAATACAATGTAATCTGTTCCTAACCCGAAATCGTGAATCGCTGCGACTCTTGACGAGCACTTTCTTTTTCTGCGGCTCGCGCGGGCTCGCGGATCGCACTGGATGGCGTGTCCGCGTCCGTCCGTCCGTCCGTCAGTTTCCGCGATCCTCATTTCGTTCGTCCGCGATGTGTTTGTTTTTTGTATCGTATATCCCCCGACACTCGAGAAGAGATCCGATTCCGATTACTCTATGACTTGCGACGCGAGGTCGGCGCGGCGGCCGGACGCGTTTGATCAGTGAATCATCAAAAACACATCCGAAGCTGTGATTCGAGAAACACTTGTGATTTCGTTTCCCCCCGCAAGTTCCTCCTCTCTGTGTACCGCGATGCGACAGAACTTTCGTGTTCCCAGGACTATTGTCCTTGTCCGAGTGGTTGGGGGAGAGAAAGGACTGAAGGAGACGGCACACGGCGTGTTTGTCAAATGGTGCACTTCCTCACTCGATGAATCAGCTAGGGGCTGTGAATGGATCTGGGCAATACCCATGATCTTACCAGGATGGTCCGTTAAAGATTTTGAGGTTATTGCTCGTCTTGGTATGAAATGAAACCACAGGTAAATGGCGGTTAACATTTACTGGACGGTATTTGGTTAATTTTGTTAGTATAAAGGTGAAAAAGGTAATCACGCTAGTAATGAAGTTTTTTTTTTTTTTTTTTTTTTTTTTTTTTTTTTTTTTTGTGGCGAGGATTAATTTGTCGTTTTGCACTTCACTCGCATAAGCGTGCATGTACCAAGACAACCCTTACCTCAAAAAGTCATCCTGATATGATTACAGACAGTATTGAGCTGGGACCACATTTTGCACGGCTCAAACGTTCCTTTCGATTGATAGATGTTGAGGACTTTGCTTTGTCATAAGGTATCGTAACATCCTACATTCGAGAATAAAATTTGTGTGAAGCAAAATTTGATTTCTGGGCCGAATCGTACACGGGTTCAATTTCATTCGATTTAAAACAAAACTCGAACTGTAACGAGCCGTTGCTGCTCACGTGCGTATTAAGTTAACACCTCTTACTTCTGTACGGAACTCTTTTAGTAAACTCCTCTGCAAGTTGTAGCCATTTTTTTTTTTTTTTTTTTTTTTTTTTTTTTTTTTTTTTTTTAACCCCTTGAATCCCACTAATTTTAGGGGCGGACATGGTCTCTAAACGAACATATTCTGCCGTCATCGAAGAAAAATATTTGTGGAGTTTTAAAATCCTCCGGAAAATTACATTGATTAATGAATGTAAGTTGAAAAATCACATACACGGAAAAAAAAGATTGGTGAAAATAACCATACGGATACCTGATTTTGGCACCTGCTAGATGTTATGGTAAACTTGACCAGAAATATGGTACATTACCGATACTTTGAGTAAATTCTACATGCAATTAGGTAACATCACCTAGTACCTAGTCAAAACATAGCATACTTCTGGTTAACATTACCATAACATCTAGCAGGTGCCAAAATCAGGTATCCGTATGGTTATTTTCACCGTAGTTTTTTTTTTCCGTGTAGCAGTTTATCAGAACCTGTATAAGCTCAGGCCTATAGTCTGTATATGTATATCACTAAAAAAATACATTACTATCCGTAATCTTTTCTGCACCAATGGCGCTACGATCCGGTAAGTTCGATGTGTTGTAAAGCAGTTCAGCCCTGCACATTCCCATCTTCTATCGGAGGGATCTCTCACTATTACCACTTCAACAGCCTCTTGGAGTATGTATTCTCCCGGAGTTGATAAGATCCTAATGATACAATTTCAATAGATTACGCATCTATAGCTTCCCTTCCTCCCCGAGTCCTCTGTCTCAGTCCTCACTCTACCATCCTTCGGTGTATAAAGAACGCTCGTTAAATACCCTGCATGAGTTGCGAAGTTAATAAATTACTAAGAATGCAAAGTGCAGTGCGGTGCAAGTTGCAAGTTGCGACCATGCAGCGACTCGACGGCAAAGTCGCTCAACTTACACACTGCGCGCACTCTGGAGACTGGAGAGGAGCTTATAGTCTACTCTCTCCCCCCTCTCCCTCTCTCTCTCTCCCTCTCTCTCTCTCTCTCTCTCTCTCTCCCTCTCTCTCTCTCTCTCTCCCATTTCTCTCTCTTTCTCTCTATCCCACATCCCACCCTCTCCCTCTCCCTCTCTTTCTCTTTCTCTCCCCCTTTCTCTCGCTGTAAGCTTGGAATCGCGGGATCCCAAAGGCGAATTGTATTTGATCTTCATCAACGAACCCGTTACGGGGAATAATTACTCCGAGGGCTCCTTTTTCCTCTCCTTCATTCTTAACTCCCCCCCTTACTTAATTTTTCACTTATCTTTCCACTCGCTGTTTCACCCCCCCCCCCCCCACGATACATCTCACAGTAGCCTGGATCCCCCGAACTCTACGGGAAATGCTCGCAACTGTAATCTTTTCTCAATCGGTGGAATCGACGTCAAATTATCTTAATATCCGCGCCAATAATTTTCAAGTTTATGACGGAGATTCCTCCGGTTGAGAAAAGATAGTAGATCAGAGTATTCTCTCGCATCCCAGTCGTACGCTGAGCTGAACCGGGTTTAAGCTTTTGGTCAACCGGTGGGATCACCGATACATTGTAAAATCAATTGGATACACCCAACAAGGCAGCTCTCTGTTTTCTACTACAGGTAGACGCATAAAAATATATCTACAAATATTGGGCAGATACACTGGTACAGGGATACTGTGAACTGACTCGCGTCACGGAGTGAGCCTGAATTGGTTATTTTACGAGGGCGATATTTGCAAAGACTCCATCCATTTGATGGATGATTCCTCCGTTTCGTCGGTTCACGATCGTGGATTGGGTGAACGGTGAACCAGCTTTGGTGAACCGACTGACTTAGCTAACCTATAAAGTAGAGGAATGATGGGCGCTTTGGCCCGAATTTTACACGCGTCTTATGGGAGAATGCTTATACACGCGTCTTATGGGAGAATGCTTATACACGCGTCTTATGGGAGAATGCTTATACACGCGTCTTATGGGAGAATGCTTATACACGCGTCTTATGGGAGAATGCTTATACACGCGTCTTATGGGAGAATCCTTATACACGCGTCTTATGGGAGAAATGCGTTTAAATGGCATAAAATAATAACGTTCTCGACACCTCTAATACATGCCAATGAATAAAAAAATGCATCGCATTTCTGAGCAATTGTTCCATCTACATTTGTTCATGTATTTGACTCATTTACTAATGTGTAAGTAAATGCTTATGCCCAACAACAGCTTCGATCTTTTTCATGGGTTTACATGGGATTGCATTGGTCAGCATTGCGACCACCTCCTCCATCCTAACGCTCCTGTCCCCCCTTTCTCTCATCAACTAGCGTCTTATGGGAGAATTTTACATGCGTTTAAATGGGCAACAACCATATTCATGCTATGTTACTTTTTCAAATCGAATGCGGATACTTTTTCAATTTTCATATTGTACCCGCATATCTCTTGCTCTTGAACCTCGAGTTTCCGAAGGCCTTTCCGCCATCAATTTTTAGTTTTTCATTCATATTTTGTTTAAATTCAACCACACATTTCAAAAGTTTTTGTGTGAACGCGCTCCTCCGCCGGTCTTCGGGACTCATTCTCGAGTTGTAATTTACAGTCCGATCGAAACTTTTGGTAAAAGTATCCACCCCCAACTGCAAATACGTTGAATAGCAGCAACAAAATCCAAATACTTTGATTTCCCGTATCCGAGGTTTCAATATTTACTACGTTTGATGTAGTGATATTATTTTGGCAAAGACCTTTTGAAGTGAGGATTAGGGCAGACATGTAGCGATCGATTGCAGTTGACAGTGAGGATGGATAGCAAGTCAGTAAATCTTCACTGCACACATGCAAGTTATTTAGTTTGTTTGTATAGTTTCTGCGCACAGCCTCCTCCCATTCTTCGATATTTTTCACATCAAACGAGGTTTTTTCTTTAAAACAATAGGCGAGAGAGAGTAATGCTTTATTGTTATAGAACGAATAATGTGCGGGAGGAAGAGCATCAATTTTAACCTTTACTATCTCACCGATGGGTCTTAAATCGAAGGAAATGTTGAGTGGTGAATAGGCATCAGTAACTGAGTAGACAGTCGAGATGATTAGAGCTAGCATTTTAAGGCAACGATATCTTTCGCGTTCAGCCAACTATTGTGTGTAGAATCGAAACCAAGCCACTTTACAAATACCTTGTCCTTTTTTCGTCGCAATACTTTTTCAACTAGGTAGACGTTAGGGCAACGCGACTTTTGAAGTTCCGCCTCGTAGAATCCTCCTTTTATAGGGTTGCCATTTAGATCTTTAAGCAAGTATGTCACCGGATTTGTTGGTTGTATCCTCACAATTTTGAATATTTCCGCACTCCAGTTTGGAGTATAGCCCTTATCGAAGAGAGCTTTCTGCTTGCTTAGACGTACAGAATTGCCAAGTTTAAATTTGGGTTTTTTCACACGTCCGCTGGTATGTCTCAGACGAACAAGTATCCTTTCCACATCATTCTCTGTGACGTCAGAGGGTTTCATGCCGATAGATCGATGCACACTAGTATTGTATTCATCGAGTAAGCTGTCGAGTATATCGATCCACTTGTAGGACCCCTGCAAGCTGAAACGCTTCCACATTTTATTTTTTATTGTTCTATTGAACCGTTCCACGATGGATGCCTTTTTTGTTGAGAAAGTGCTGTACAAGTTGATTCCATGCTTACTCATCAATGCTATAAAATGCGTATTGTAAAATTCTTTCCCGTTATCAGTCTGTAGATGGCGAGGCGCTCTTCCAGCATTTTTTAAAACTTTCGCCATACCAGCGGTGACGTCACGTCCATTTTTTGATTTTATCGCCACCGCCCACGCTTTTTTCGAACACGCGTCAATGACCGTGAGCAAGTACTTGTAACCTTTGTTGACGTTTGCGTAGGGAATCATTTCAACAAGATCTGCTTGCCAGAGATCGAAAAGTCCTCTGATTTCAACTTTACGGCGGGGATAATTGCGTCGGGCAGGCTTATGAAGCTCATCCACCACGCATTGTTTATCCATGTTTCCTATCGTTAGATTTCACTGGTTTCGCCACTGTTTTTTCTGATTTTAAAGCGTTATACTTTTCATCGACATATTTAATCGTTGCAAGTTGGTTGAATAATGTATCCACGTAAAATTTTGAAGTTGCTTCTGAATTTTCTGTAGGACGCATTGCCAGGTTCAACAACCGCTTTCCATCAACCGAAATTTTATTTTCATGGGTTTTTAATAAAACATTGTCCAGTAAATACTTTTTCGTCACTGCGTCTTGTCCGTCCACCGGATCAAGAACTGACTTTAGCCGCTTGTTTTCAATGTTGAAATGTCCGTCAGCATCTAAAGTGTATCCGTGCCCTTGAGGTCCCCGCAGCGGTTGACCCCCTGAACTCTTATGCATCCGTCCAAATTTGTCAACACTCATGCTTTCGTGTTTCTGAATGCTTGCATCTGCCTTTTATAGGATCCTTTCCATAATTTTTAATTTATCTTCCAATCAACCGAGCCAAAGTTTTCGGCGAGTTTGCTTAATATCCGATCCATCTGTGCGTGGAGCTCTTTGACGGTTTTTTCATTCTCCCCCTACAACTTTGTGCGCATCCTTTATCATTACCAAACGTGTTCCATCATTGTACTCGACGAGAGACACTTTTCGGAAAAGATCATCGACCTTATTGCTGATTCTTTCAAGTGCATCCATTCGTTTCGCATTGATTAATGATTTGCTCAGTAGACTTTTTAGTCGATCGAGTATCTCGTCTAAATGTACATCTACGTATCCTTTGGTTGCAGCATCATCAGGTTCCGTTGGCTCGGACACTATCTTCAATCTCTTGATCGTATATTCTTCATTATTGCTCAGATGCGTCACGCTAAGACCACGTTCGCCCTGATCACCTTTATCACCTTTTTCCCCTCGCGCTCCCTCAAGCCCGTCCTTCCCAGCAGTGCCCATAGCGCCTTCTTTGCCTTCAGGCCCCATAGGCCCGGTTGGACCCATTAGCCCTGTGGGACCTATCGGTCCGGTTGGACCCGTTGACCCGCTCGGTCCCATCGGTCCGGTTGGACCCATCGGCCCGGTTGGACCCATAGCTCCATCAGCTCCAGGCTTCCCGGTAGTGCCTAAGCCTCTGGGCCCGATCGGTCCGGGCAAGCCCGGGAAACCTTGTTCACCTCTCTCACCCGCCACTCCGTCACGCCCAGGTTTTCCACCCAAAGGCCCGGGAGGCCGGGTTTTCCTTCAGGTCCAGGAGTTCCATCTTTTCCAGGAGATCCATCTTTTCCAGGTTTTCCATCTTTTCCAGGTTTTCCATCAAGTCCAGCTTTTCCGTCACGACCAGCCTTCCCTTCTTTCCCAACTTTACCTTCACGGCCCGCCTTCCCCTCCATTCCACGCGGGCCATCTTTTCCAACGGGACCCTGAGGCCCTATTGGCCCAATGGGACCCTGGGGCCCCATCGGACCTTGAGAACCGGCAGGACCAGGGGGACAATCTATCTCCTTGGTGAAAGGTCCTTGAACAATCCCTGCAACCATTATTGGATGTATCCGCCTTCGCGAAGTTCTTCTTCAATACTCAAAATCTCACGCTGGAGACCGGTGTTGCCGGATGCTTTAGATGCGACAAGTAGTGCAAGACGTTCGACCAATTCGTTCGGATCGTCCCAATAAACGTAGGATCGTTTTGCTGTCAACGGTACAAATAGACCCGAACCACTCTTTATATAGAGGGGTCTGATGATGCTTTTATACTTTCCAATATTCGCTGCTCGGATCTTACCGTTCTCAGCGTACTTTTGCTTGTGAGCATTCGTCAAGTCGAGGACCCTTTTTATACTCTATCGTGTCAGCGGGCGTATAATCTTGAGGTTCGCGTTTGAAAATTAACTCGAGTAGGCCGGGAGTCAGGGATGTGGACTCTGCACCGTCGATGAAAAGTTTATCGTTGACGTCAAATGAGACACTTTTGTTTCCAATCATCCAAGTTCCCGCCTGTCCATCTAACCTCACACCGTACGAGCGATCAAATTCGTTTGGCCGAGTTAAATAGTCCTGAACATAACCTCTTACAAGTTGACCGTACGTGCTTCGTGAGTAGGAACTCTGAGAAAAATCTTCAGCCTCGAGTTTAGGCCTCCTCTCCTCCTGTTCTTGCTCCTTTGCTTTTTCAATGAACGCCTTCAGAGGCACCGATAAGGGCTTGAATGTTTTCTCCAAAATCTCACTCTTCTCTGTTTCACCACGGCGAAGGGCATTGTATTTTTTACGTATAGCCTCACGCGCCTGTATTATTGCATTTAAATGTTCCATCATGAATGGCACGATGCAAACTTCACTTCCTTATATACGTATCGAATCCCTTCCTATATCGACCCTTATCCAATTCACTATCCTTGTTTATAGTTAAAAATCCGTGTTTATCGTCCCGCCAACAGATGGCGCACATGTTTTTAAACTCGTCAAACGTCATATCTGTGTTTACATGATCGTTGTAGGCGTGTTTCATATTTTTCTCATCTTGTTTGAAAAGCACGATGAGATTGGCATTGTCTCTGATAAGCTGCTTCGGGATGCTACTGTAAGTCTGAGAGAGGTAGAAACTGTCCACTGAGCTGTGACGTCCCATACTGAAATATTCACGCATGGCGTTCTGTTTATCGCAAACTACATCGTCAAATATAAAGATAGAGTCCCGTTTAGCCTCGGTCGGTTTGACTATCTCAGCATTGTCGGAGTAAACGTAGTATCCCAGACCCTTGATCCCTTCAAAGATTTTACCCAGCATCTTGTACTTGGGCTGGAATGGAGTCTTGGAGTATAAGTAAACATTCCGAAACTTGAGCCCGTTTGGGTGAAGCAGTAAAGTCACGATGACGTTTGTCTTTCCACACGCGGAAGGACCGCATATGATGCATCTGATAGAATCGGGGAGGAGTTCACTGTGTCGTAGTTTGGGAGCAGTAGAAGTACGCGGGGGTTCGATACTATCGATTTTAATACGTTTGCGCTGCGTTTCTAGGTGCATTGTTATTAGGCCCCCTCACTCAAGACTATTTATATAATTTCGGCAACTGCGCTACACTGATTACTAATGCGGGCCGCCGAAGGAACCCCTTCCCCCCGCGTCTTAGTAGACATCCTCACCGACTCACGGTGGAACGTGTCAATGGGAGAGGTTGGACAATGCACGTAAACTTTAGATGCTTGTATCTTCGTTAATTCACAAAATAGACGTTTGAAAGTGACGTCATTGGTTTTCTCGTTTAATTGGCAACAAAAATCATTCATTTTCAAGATTTTTTTTTTCAACTTAAAGACGGCAAAACTCGCGTATATTTACTCGCATAATTCATATCCAACACCTCTATTAACACGCTTCACGGTGCGTCGATTGAGTCTACCGGACATGTGTTTATAAGCATAACTCTCGATATTTGATTTTTAAACACATACCTTTGTTGTGTTGCCCCCCCCCCCTCTTTTTCTGGACTGGGTGAAGGTGCATCTTTCGTTGGTATAAATAGAGTGCGGGAGGAGGTACAGTTAAGCATCATGTCACCGCGTAAGAAAGGCCGTGGTTTTGTCAACAAATTGATTGACGCCCTACCCTTTGAGGCGCACGTCCCCGGCTACTCTTTTCTGGGACCGGGAACTCACCTCGAGAAACGACTGAAGGAAGGAAGCAAACCTATAAATAGCTTGGACCGTGCAGCTATGCTCCACGATATTGCCTACAGCAAGACTAAGGATACGAAAGAACGGAACAAGGCGGATCTTGAACTTGCAGACAGAGCTTGGGAAACTGTCAAATCACCTGATTCTAGCTTGGGAGAAAAAGCGGCGGCTTGGGCCACCACTAACGTGATGAAACTTAAAGCTAAACTTGGGCTTGGCCTACAAGGGGCTGGGAAGCGTTGCAAGAAACAAGGGGCCGGGAAGAAAAGAAAGACGAGGAAAGGACCTCGCACCATCCCACGCATCATACCCATACCTAAAACTGGTGGTAATTTGAAGTCAATCTTATCACGGATTGGAGTGAAATCATTAGCACCGATGGTCAAGAAAATCCGTGCTGTGACTAAAAAGAAGAATTCCATTCGTCTCGGGCAAGGCCTGTACTTGCGCCCCTACAAAACGGGTTATGGACTCTACCTGAAACCGCATAATTTAAACTGATTGACGAGCTACCACGAAAAGCTTTGACGGATGTAGAGTTGCTCGCTGCTGTTAAGAAGCTTAAAGTACCTCATTTTCGCGGTATTTTCATGCGAGACCAGCTGAAACGAATGAAACCGTATCGGAACGAATCCGCCATCTTGAATCTAGATACGAGCAATGGCCCTGGAACCCATTGGACCGCATACGTTAAACGCAACTCCAAAGTCCTCTACTTTGACAGTTTCGGTGATCTGCCCCCGCCCCTGGAGGTTAGGCAATATCTCGTCGGTAGCTCAATAAACTATAATTATGAACCGGAGCAGAGAATGAATACAGTTGTTTGTGGACACTTGTGCCTCAAATTTCTTATAAAAGCATCAACGTCACCGGATATTTTCCAACAACATGAGTGAAACACTACTATTGTCAGGTCGCAGCAGCGTGCTTGAAAACGTATTTTCACCGCCGATCGTGCTCGATCCATCAAAAACACATTACATCGGATTGATTCTATTCTCAACGTACAACTCGATTCCCAATATTCACGATTTCAACAATAAATTCTTCTATGGGCAAACAGAGTACACGATCCCTAAAGGGGCGTATGAAATCGATGGCATCGAGACGTTCCTCAAATCAAAGCTGGGGGCCGGTAGTATTACGCTGCGGGCAAATACCAGTACCTTGAAATGTGAAATAAAGTGTGCTCAAGATGTAGATTTCACAAAACCGGGGACGTGCAGGGAACTTCTCGGGTTTGGAGCCAGAATCCTGAGAGCCGATCAAGTGCACGAGTCCGATCTACCCGTCAATATAATGTCAGTCAATGCTATTCGCATCGAGTGTAATATGGCTACTGGGAGCTACGTCAATGGCGTCGTTGCCCATACCATATTCGCCTTCAGCCCTGACGTGTCTCCGGGTTACAAGATGGCTCTTTCACCCCAAACGGTCATTTACAGTCGCTTGAATACAAACATCATCGACAGGATTTGTATAAATATAGTCGATCAAGATGGCCGATTGATCGATTTTGCATCAGAGGAAGTGACAGTCCGCTTACACATTAAATCCGATGGGTAAAGTGAGGAGGAGTATAAATAGGAGGCGCTACCACCCGTACAAGAGATTGGACGGAAAACGTCTAACTGCCTACAGCATAAGGATACTTCAACAACTCGGCTACGTAGTGCTCTGAAACATGGCCGACATGATGAAGGACGTGAAATACCATCAGATGCATACTTACCAACCGTATAACGCCACATTCAAAAACAATGACGAAATACGCATACCTATAAACAGTCAGGAGCTGTACACGGTCCCCGGTGAGAGTAAAATCTACATCGAAGGGACGGTTACTTTTCAAAAGAAGCCGGGAGTCGATGCAAATGCACCTGGATGTACCACCAAGCTGACGAACAATGCCTTCGCATACTTGTTCGAACAAATTCGGTACGAGATCAATGGAGTGGAAGTCGACAGAATGAGAAAATTAGGCCTTACAAGCACTGCTAAAACTCTTCTGACGTCAACCAATCAGGAACTGACGGCGCTTCATTTGGCTGGATGGGAAGAGCCGGTAATTCATGAAGGGACCCCCTCTGTGTTTTACGGCCTGGTCCCTTTGAGTATGGTCTTGGGATTTGCAGCTGATTACAAAGATGTACTGATTCGCATGAGACAGGAGCTCATTCTCATCCGCTCGAGAACGAACAAAAATGCATACAGATACGTGGCGAATGCTGATAAAGAAAGTGTTACACTTACCGTGACCAAAGTTCAGTGGATTATGCCGCAAGTCAAATTCAACTTTGGACCCGAGAAGCTGCTCTTGGATAAAATTAAAAACAACGCGAGTTTCCAGATTGGTTTCAGAAGTTTTGAGACTCACGAATATCCACTTTTACCGTCTAATGATAAATTGACTTGGAAACTGATAACCACCACTAACGTCGAAGCCCCAACGCACGTAATTTTGATTTTTCAAACAAATCGCAATGATAGCGAAACGGCCGATGCATCAAAATTCGATCATATCGGTTTGCGCTCATTCAAGGTTCATCTGAACAGTGAATGTGTCCCATACGAAAACATGAGTGAGAACTTTGAGGGAAGTAAGTTCCTCGTTTCCTACCTCAATTATATCAATTTTTTGACCGATTTCTCAAACAATGAAAAACTTTGCGAGCCATCGATGACGATGAATAAATTCAAGACCGAAAACCCCATGTTTGTGCAAAAATGTCTCTATGAGCATATTCTCAAACCGGGATCTTTAGATATCCAGATTGAGGTGGAAGCTACTGCAAATTTTCCCGAAAATACATCAATGTACGCTATTCTGATCCATGATGTAACTTTCTCCTACAAGACCCTTACGGGTGAAGTTAAGCGAATAAAATAAGTCTAAGAGCGAATTCTGTATATTGCATAAGTTTTTCCATGAATAAATACTTTTTTTCACTCAAATTGATGCGTTTTTATTTACGTAAAATTGGGGGTAAAAGTAACCTAAAAGTCAAATGTGCTTTGAGGAAACTTTAGGGAGGGGGTTGAATGAATAACATGAGTGTTGGTTCATACCATTTATTCAAAACATATTTCTTCTTACAATCTACATATCAATAAAAGAGTAAATATTTTCTTAAAATCAATATTTTCTTAAAAACTATGGTTTCTTGCATTTGCTTGCGGGTGATCAGATAGACTGAGATTCTCTGGTCAGAAAAGAGTTGGCTGGGATGCTTCACGCAAATCTATCGCCGTACATACGGGAGGCAGCTTGAAGCGCACAATTCGGGTGTTCATAGATGCACTGTATCTTCAAGTACTCTTTTTGGCCATTTGATTCTCTCTCGGGAACGATTTCTAGCTTCACATTCATAGATTTGTAGGGAAAAACGATATCAAAAGCCTCCTTGTCCTCAACGTACCAGTGTTTAAACTGGCGGGCTAAAATTTCAAACACTGTAGGTACACTATGGTAGGGAATGCATCCATCTTCCCAGAGTAGGCCTAAATTATACTTTATGTCGGCTGAAACTTGTGAGTAATCTTTCGGTGATAATTGGCGAATGTTGCAAGGAGGTCGGAATACCCATACGTGAGTGGTTTCGGCATTCCAACACAGTACAGCAATTTCTTTAATGATGAACTCGCGGTGTAGGCGAAAACCTCGAACTGCGAGATAGCACGTCATGACGCTGGGAGAGTAAACCGTGGAAGCAGCTCTTATTTATAGAGGTGGATCCTTGCTACAATGCGCAACGGGTTCCATGCTGGCTCTTTTTTTGACCATTTCGTCCTCAACAATGTAATTGTAAGCTCTTTTCATGGCCCTCTCATAAATGTCATTAAAAGAGATTGGAATGTCATTGCAATCGGACTTTGTGTCATTATCATTGTCATTGCAATCGGAGTTCGTGTCATCATTATTGACATTGCCATCAGACTTTGTGTCGTCATCATCAATGTCATTGCTCTCAGCACATGTATTAAAAGTCTGTGATTCATGAATGTTATTCGAAGCTCTTCTCGGGTCATTTTTTTCCCAATCGGCAATTATGACGTCAACCTCACCGTCGTTGCCATTGGTAAACATTTCGGCATCAGCAATGTCACCATCACTGTCACCATCAATGTCATCGCTCTCAGCACATGTATTAAACGTCTGTGATGCTGTTGGTGAGTCAGGAGCTGTTCGATATACTAACTCAAAACTGTGAGTCCTGCCCACAGGTCCCCAGTAGACTAAATTTAGGCTGTCATCATTGAGTTCGGCGATGTCTGCTTCTGACACTTTATCGTAGTATACTTTAGGAAGCCTAAGTCTGTACGGCTCATTTTTAAATATAATATTGGCAACGAGACGTTTTCCATACTTGAATCTTACACTCTCGAGTTTTTCCATCGGATAAGAATCACCACGTAAGAGGCGAGATACATGAAGGTATTCTGGTCTTTTCTTCAGCTTTGAAAGTGGTTGATGCAATAATTCTCAATTGTTGCGTCATTTGAGCAGCAGGGACAAAGAGCAACGCCGCAGGGGACCTTTTTCTTTGGCAAAACTTTCTCTTTCATTCTTGAAACTTCTGATTCTTCTTCATCTTTCCATCGGAAATCTTTGCTAATATCCCGATGAGCCCATGGCAAAGTGTCCGTATTATTTTCACAGATGAAGCGTTTGTCATCGTTGCCTGATAGTGCTACCTTTTCATTTTCAAAGGTGTAAATCTGGTGACCTTTGCTCCCAATTCTTCGCATTTGAATTTTTGTTGTACTTTTCTCATCCAATATTTTCTTGTAAGTATCAAAATTGGGCCCTCTTCTTTAGTTGGGCGGTTGGTACACCTTTGGCTCTGAGATCAGTAGTCTCCTCTCCAGTTTCAGTGAGGTACTTGTAAGCATACATTTTAGGTCTCAGTCCGACAAATTCAGTGATTGGACTGGCACCCGTCTCCACTTTGAAAGTTCCCATCTTCTTCTTGTTGGTTGCAGAATAACATTTGTGTGTGACCGGAAAGTTGCTTGTGTCAAACCATTCATCTTTCATATCGTTGATATCATCATAAATATCATTAGTCTCAATTTCCAAAATAAATGAGTCGGTATCCATGTACACCAGCTCTGCTTTGCTTCCGTATTTTGCCTTGATAACATCAAAGAAAAACCGATACATCAATTCTTTTGATACCTCGAGCACGGAGTACCCGATTACCAGAGGGCGGTCAAACTTGACCTCTGTGCGCCTGTGATGAATGGCTGCAAGTTCATCATCGAACAGGGTTCTAGATTCAAAATCCACTTTCGAAACTTGTTTCAGAATTTGTCGCGTGTTGGTTGCAAGAGTGATATGTTTACGTTTCAGAGGGTTTTCCAGGAACTTGCCGTAGCAAGAATTGCTCATTAACTTCAATAAATCACGGTGAAAATCGTTTGAGGCTTCCTTCCGTAATTGAGCGTTGATATTAATGAACTTTTCAATGAATGGTTTTTGTTTAAAACTCATGGCGCGGTTAATTTTAACAAGTTCAATGCCATGATTCAAGGCTTGTTTTAAAGTCACGTAATGGACAACGTAATTTTTTCTATCTCGAAATGTCGTCATCAACTTTGGCTGCTTTGATGATTTTAACGGGGCCACATCGTTTCGGCATAGGAACGGCAAATCCTTGTGATCATCGTGTAAATGTTCTGGGTACTTAAAATCCACGTCGAGAATGTATCCGGTCTCTGCATCGTCTGAAATTTGCATTAGGTTTGATCTAAGGGTCTGTAGCTCTTCATCATTGACCCAACGAAACTCATCATATGGCAAAGGTCTGCACATTGCATAGGCGTAAAGAGCAGTCACATCCAAATAAACGATCCAAGTTGTAGGTTTAGCTGGATCGTAGCCCGGCACGAGTGGGTTGTTTGCTTTTGAGTACCGTTTAGTGCATTGAGATATACCACCACGGATAGAGGACAAAATCATTAGAATCATTTCGTAGTCATCAAATAGTCTGATTTCAGCTCGTGTTATTTTCAGGAAGGCATCAAAGCCAAAACTAGGTAGCGTTAGATAATTGACTGGGTCGAGTTTATAATATTTCATGCAAAATGAGCGAAACTCCTCGAAAACGTCGCTCAATAAGCATACATCTAATTTCAAATAGTGATCGTAATAATCACCCAAGTTCTTACAGTTGAACTTTTCCCAGGCCTCGAGAAATCTACCATAGTCATTTGTCGTTATATTTGAATCAGACAGTTTGTTATAAAACACCTCTATCGGCGGTGGTGACGTCACTTGCAATTTAGATGGGTGGTCAACAAAATCATAGCAAAATACAGCTTTTCTTTGGGTAATTTTAAACTGATCATCAGTTTTACAAAGTTCACGGGTCCTTATAAACGATGACTCGGGGATGGTTTGGACTAATTTGTCTAATGATTGAGCCAAGAACCTAAAACTATCGACAAACTTGATATGAAACTTGTTTGAAATGAATAGTGTCAGAGAAATGTAATTTTCCTCGGTGTTTGGGATAATTTTAACACGACGCTTGGTATCATTCAATGCTTGTACAATAATATGCAGATCGTAACGGCTGAGATTATGAAAGAATACAATCAAACTTTTCGGATGAGAATACTGGATATTGCAGTTTGAGCATAATGCCATGCGGTAGTTGGATGCACCCAAAGGCACGTATTGATGATTATGGTCTCTGACTTTTACATTATCTTTTGAAAAAGCAACCTCACAAATTTCACATTGAGTTTTCAAGGCGTGCTGAAATTTATCATCATCAGTCATGATAATTTTCGAATTTCGATCATTCATGGTTTCAGAAATTTTTTCCGCCAATGCGATCATTGTTAGCACAAAATGTTTGTGCGCATTCTCACCGCGATAAAGTTGTGGCTCAGTGGTATTAAAACGAGGGTCTGGAGACACAAGCGTATACGCATAAGAGAGTGGTACGTGTTTTTGATAGGCCGTATTCACTAAACTATCATCAATTTTCTCAAGGTAACATTCAAAATCTGCGTATATGGTAAAATAATGTGACATCATATTTTTATGATTTTTGAATTTGAGAATCATATCTTCGGGAGTTTCCGCTATGAATGCCTCTCTGCTGATAGCTTTGCATATTTCTTTATGCTCCGCCATCTTTTCTGCCGTGTCTTTGTGCGAGAAACATTTTTTACAGATATAAATTTTTCCCTTGTGCTTAGTTATTTGGCTCCTGACCAATTTTTCAAAATTGCTGATCCAACAGTAGTGGAACTTTTCATCATTCTCATCAGCTAGGTACAATAAATCCGTATGATCATGTTTCTCCTTATCGGCGACTTGGATGGGGAAAATTTTAGTTTTCCCGCCATTCTCATCTTCGAATAAGCCAAACACTGACACGGATAAATCGTTTAATTTTTCAAATTTACAAATATCCTTAATGGCTACGGGATATTTTTTGAAACAAGAAAAATTATACTTATTCAGCAGCTTTTTGTAAGAAAATGACATATTCTTGTGCTTTTTATTTTTCGGCAAATGTTTGCCCAACATGGCGTACGTGAAACACTTTTGATCCGTATTCTTTACGTTTACAACATACTTTGAGTTGAAAGGTAAAGGTATGTAACTAGATCCTTCCAAACGAATGCATTTGTTGACTCTCAATTCACAACCCATAATTTTATCCAAAGTCCAGCCGGAACCTTTCATATGATATTCTTCATTTTCTTTCAATAAGCTTTCAGTGAAGAGTCCGAAATTTTTGGATACATCAGGTTGTTTATAAAACGTGATATTTTTAGTTTTAAAAGACATTAATTTAGTTTGGTCATCTTCGGGTCTGATAAATTGGAGATGAACTACGATACTACATTTTACACAGCGGAGCTCTTCTAAACTACTTACAATCTTACTATGTACAGTAGGTTCTATGCTCGAAAGATAAACGCTTAAATCTAACACACTGTGATTGTTATTTTTAATAAAATAACTCCTAACCTGATTCCGAAAACCGGATTCAGTCTGTACAATTGAATCTTTTGAATTCAAAGCGCTCCTAATGTGGAGTTCAGTTTGGTAGTGCCGTGTGCCTTCCAAGTAAAACTCATCACACACTTCACAGTAAAACCGTGTCACAAGCGGCATGGTGCTAGTGGAGTGAGTAGGATTTTTTCGGTCCTATATGACCAAAAAAAAAAAATTTTAATTTGATTTTGAGTCCTATTTTTCGAAAAATTACGGAGCTCGATGTGAACGAAACTCTATACAGTGTCCAACACTTGCTTATATACAAGCTCTAATGAGGTCATTTGTGGAGAGAATGACGTATGATGGCGGCGGCAGCCGCTTAGAGCGAGCTAGTTAATTGGTCGCACGCGGCTTCCATGGTTGAGCAGGGAACGCCCCTTCGATGTAAGAACATTTTTGGAGATTAAACACTTCGTTGCTCGCGCGTGCTAATTGCTGGGAAGCCCCTTCGATGTGTAAGCAGAGAGATAAAGGGACTTGGTCTAGTTTCGTCTTGAAAAAAAACGTATGAAATCCGTATTCGATATATCGTGAAGTCGATGTTCGATATAACATATGAAAACGATGTTCGATGTATGAAATTTGGAGGTTTTGAGATAAACGCATCCTACTCATTTTTCCGAGCTAGTTAATGGAAACGGTATTAGAGAGCAAGAGATAAGCGGGTCCGATCGTCCTACTTCCACGAAAAAGTAACCGCTTAATTGATGGCGGAAAGGCCTTCGGAAACTCGAGGTTCAAGAGCAAGAGATATGCGGGTGTAGCCTACAATATGAAAATTGAAAAAGTATCCGCATTCGATTTGAAAAAGTAACATAGCATGAATATGGTTGTTGCCCATTTAAACGCATGTAAAATTCTCCCATAAGACGCTAGTTGATGAGAGAAAGGGGGGACAGGAGCGTTAGGATGGAGGAGGTGGTCGCAATGCTGACCAATGCAATCCCATGTAAACCCATGAAAAAGATCGAAGCTGTTGTTGGGCATAAGCATTTACTTACACAATAATAAATGAGTCAAATACATGAACAAATGTAGATGGAACAATTGCTCAGAAATGCGATACATTTTTTTATTCATTGGCATGTATTTGAGGTGTCGAGAACGTTATTATTTTATGCCATTTAAACACATTTCTCCCATAAGACGCGTGTATAAGGATTCTCCCATAAGACGCGTGTATAAGCATTCTCCCATAAGACGCGTGTATAAGCATTCTCCCATAAGACGCGTGTATAAGCATTCTCCCATAAGACGCGTGTATAAGCATTCTCCCATAAGACGCGTGTATAAGCATTCTCCCATAAGACGCGTGTAAAATCCGAGCCAATATCCCCATCACCCCTCTACTCTATAAGCTCCCGAGAAAAGTATATCTCACTCGACCCTCCAAATAGGCTAATGCATCTACAAATAGCGGTAGCCTGAAATTTGTCTATCTTCTCTTTGCCCATTTAAACGTATGTATGTTAGAATATGATGGAGGTATAGGGGCTCCATCATGTTTCTGTCCTTTTCTACGGAACATGCAGTCAAAAATGAGCAAAAAGAGAGGAACACGAATTCCTGGCTACGGCAATGCTTTTTTATCTACCTGTATTTATCTATATCTTGCCGTCTCATTGAGAGATTGAAAAAGAGCGGACATAGAATCCCTTCAGGCTGAGTGGTTCGCTGGTTCTCGTTCCTGTGCGTCGGTTCAGTTTCCATGCCGAACGCGGGAACAGGCTGCGGAATAGTGGAAATGCTGATGCTTCTATCTCACTGGTTTGCGGTTTATGGTTTGAGCCCCGACAACGGGCAGCGGCTCGGGGAAAACGGTACTGTCCTAGATGGTAGCCTGGTAGCCGCGAGTATCTCATCCCGGCCGGCTCAAGAATCGTATGTTTGGTTTCCTACGTGTGATGTTTATGTATTTTTATTCGTTTAAACGGCCATTTACTGATTTTGTGCTCTGCTTGTCTGTTTTCCTTGAATTTTATTCCGCTCGTTATTCCGCCGTTGCCATATTCCAATGGAATTACAGTAGATTTACATTGAAGATATAAACAATTTCACGCACGATGTGACAACTCTGCGGTATACCTGCTATATGAGTTGCCGCTACAGGAAATGGAGAGCAAAACGATGCTGGTTATGAACTTGAGCATTGTGCATCTTCTCCTGATGGATATAAAGTTTTATAATGGGTATGTTGCAAACTTTTGCCAAAGCGTTCTGAAGGTTAGCTATTGATTCCTTGATAAATCACGTGATAATCACATTGAAAACATCGAATAGTATTAAAATCCACTCACAATCTCAATGAATGCTTCGAACAAAATTCAAAGATGGCAGTCGAATAAGTGAGTCAAAATGGGAGAGTCCCATCTAATCGCAACTTTCTCTAAGAAAATGAATAATGAATCACTTTTCATCCGCATAGAAAGTTGCAATTAGATGGGACTCCCCCATTGTGACCCGCTCTTTTGACCGCCATCTTTGAATTTTCAAAATAATTTTAATTCATTTTTAATTAATAATTTCTTTGAAAATAATTTTTAAAATTGTGTGTGGATTTCCCCTCATTTTGATGCTTTTAATGTGATTTTCACGCGATTTTACTTAGCAATCGACTCTTCATAAAACAGGAGCAAAAGTTTGCCGCAGACCCATTAGACGATTTAACAATGGAACTCTTGATTGGTTTTGCTGTACTTACCACTATGTATCAATTCTGCTTGGAGAGATGCGAAAATAACAGTGAGACCATTTAAAAAGACTAAAACTTACTCTTCGCAGAGAAAACGTGGCTTAAAGTTCAGATGAACTACCCTTCATTTATGTATGCAGTACGTACATTTTGCACCCCCAACAAAAGAACAGTACATATCAGTGGCGTAGCGTGCAATTTCACAACGGTGAAGTTCGTCCATTTGAACCTATGAAAAAGATCAAACTTTTGGGTGTTCGGGAAACACCTTTGCATTCGACCTTTTACATCGGTTTAAATGGATGCAGTACAGTGTTGCCAAATCGCACGCTACGTCACAGGTACCTATATGAACTTAAACGCTTTTAATACCACGCCCGAGTATATTCGTTTTCTTACCTAGATCTGCCTTGAATTTTTAATTGACATCAGAAGCAACTCCAAATTGTTGACATTTGCGAAATAGTGTTTCATCGATTGCCTTCAACTAGAAGAATAGGCGAAACCCACACCGCAGAGTAGAAATAATTAACTATTTATTTAATTTTGAGTGAACAAAGCGGAGATTTGTCTTCCTAACCTGCGGCAATAAAAGGGTTAAATTTCTTGCTTACTACGCAAAGTTAAACTTTTTTGGTGGTACATATCACTATGTTTCTCGCGTAAAAATCTGTAAGAATCAAGCCTCAAATTTGCTGTTTGAAAACCTAGCAAGTTGGAGCATCTATAGTCTCGTTCCGTCCTAGAGAGCGGAATCGGCCTACAAAGGGCTCGATATTGTTGAATCATCTGATTTATATCTCAGTGAATATGTGTTTGCGAAACGTGAAAATCATTTCATCTAATTGTAAGTGACGGATTTCTCTGTTTATTCAACCGTCGCTTTAAACCGAGGACTCTCGACTTCATCGCGTTACGGATTTGATTTCGAGCTTAGGCTTAAGTAAACCTATAAGCAACCGCTCTATCACGCGTACAACCGCAACCAAAAGTTTCCGCGAGCGACCATAGCGCAGTGTAAGCGCGTTTTTACTCTCTGTTCGACAGCGGTTATTGTTGGCAGCCTCTGACTCTATTTTCCCTTGGCTTCAACTCTTACGTCTCTATCTGCTTTCTATCTCGTTTGAGACAAAAAAAAAAGAAAAGAAAGAAGAAGAAAACTCGACAAAAACTGTTTTACTCACGATATACAATAAAACGCCAAGAATTTCTCACAGTGATGTTAAATAATATACGTCGTCCCTCCGGAGAACGGTTCATAAAATGTTGGGTTCGATCTTTCCGACAAAGTAGCACTATACTTGAATTTAGACTGCCTCGAAGGAGAACACCTTACGTTTCATGAGCCCTATTTTGTGAATAGACTAGTATCATCATGCCTAATCTCTTCCGAAACCCGACAAAATATACCCTACCTTGTCGATTCGGACGCCCATTCAATTATTTTCGAGAGTGCCTCGAAATAATTATGCAAATTCTCATTAAATCCCCTTATCTATCTCTGCAATTCATTAAAATAGCCGTCATGGTATGATGTCGATGACGTGAATCGAGAGCCACACATCTCATCTCAATTTGAACAGTAGGTCTGCTCAATAGTGTTGTCGGTTGGATGACTGTCAATTGATTTATACGTAACATATTAGCCAATTATGAGCTAGCTTCAGCTAACTAGCCGACCAGTTCTATTTTATGGAAACGAGATCAGGCGGATACAGGAATTTTTCTTTCTCTCTCTCCGGCTGTTTGAAGACATATGTCAGAAAAGGATAACAGAGGGGGGCCATCACGTGACTTTAACCCCTTTGTACTTCCTTTTTTAACGCACACGTTCAAATGGGAGGAGAGAGAGATACGGACAAATCCCTGTATCCTCCCATGGACGAGATAGATAAGTTGTGCCGGTAGATCCAACAGAAAACTTCTACGCTGCCTAGTTAGCGAGAAAGACGTCACCTAATTCAATGTACCGTTCTTTTTTGGGGGGTGCAGAACGTATGTACGTATTGCATTCTATACACGGGTGGTTCACATCTGAACTTTGACCAATGTTTCTTCTGCGAGGAGTTAGTTTTACTTTCTTTTAATGGTCACACCGTTATTTTTGCAGTTATTTTACATTAGAACCAACAGTCCATTTACTTTCACGGCTAAACCTCACACCATTTACAATGTCCGTCTTAAGATAACGGAAAATTCCATTCGTTCCAAACGACGAAAGCATAGAGACTATGAATTTTTACTTTATCGATTTTACTCCTTTCCTTTCTCTTAAACTCCTTTCTCCGTGCGTTGTGAATTTGCAGTCCTTTCGATTAATCGATTGATTTAAACATGTTTACTGTTCATTCAAGAGTTAGATCTCAATCTTCGCAGAACATGTCGATAATGTATTTTTGTGGCTCGCCACCCCGCACACTGGATCAAAACATAGATTTTTCCGGAATCGGGAAGTTGTTTGTTTATTTGTTTTGTTTTGTTTTTTGTTTTCGCTTTTACCCCCTCTAGTGCACTCGTTTCTGTTACTATTGATCTGCCTCACACGATTTCATTTTTTTATTCACATTAAGTGCGACTCTAAATGGAGCTCTTGCAAATGTTTGCTATAGGTAATTGAAAAGTTGATTATTGCACAAAAACCTGTAAAAATGACGACGAGTACACTGAAAAATCACGAAATTCACTCTTAGAATCGGGCTTATTGGCGGAGAGACGCAGATATCATGGGAGATTCCTATCTAAATTGAGACATATCTCTGTGTTTCCGTAGAGAAAGTGACATAATAGACAGGAATCTCCCATGATACCTGCGTTGAACCGCCATGACAAACTTGCCGTTATATTATAGCAGTTATGTGAGTTTATTACTGAATTTTAGACTTTCTTGGTGTGATTTTCGTGATCTCCGCTGGTCTTTACATCAGAGTGGACTATTTATTTGCTTAAAGCAAAAGTTTGAAAGAGCCCCATTGTTAACATTTGAAAAATAATGTTTCCGCGGGCGCCTTCAATTAATTGTGCATACAAGATCAGCACCCTGCACGGAAAAAAAAACTACGGTGAAAATAACCATGAGGATACCTGATTTTGGCACCTGCTAGATGTTATGGTAATGTTAACCAGAAGTATACTATGTTTTGACTAGGTGCGAGGTGATGTCACCTGATTGCATGTCGAATTTACTCAAAGTATCGGTAAATGTACCATACTTCTGGTCAAGTTTACCATAACATCTAGCAGGTGCCAAAATCAGATATCCGTATGGTTATTTTCACTAATCTTTTTTTTCCGTGTGTTGTATGAACATTTAAATTCCTACTTAATTTGCTATATATTTACATTGTTTTCAATATTGATTTTAATTCGTAAACATGTGTCCGAGAAATTCCATGCCTCAATCCATTATGAGCCGTTCGAATTATTCACGGGGATTTTACAATCATTGATGAATGCGATTATTTGAAAAAGGGACAATAACAACATATTCTATACTTACATTAAGTACCTATTCATTTGCAAAAGTTCTTTCATTCACTTGTGAAGAAAACAATCTCACAATGGAGGTTAGTCTGCAACGATTGTGAACCATTTGGAAGTCGCAAACGTGCTGCAAAAAAAGAAGAAGAAATACTGAGTGTTCTCCAGGTCTCATAAAATTCGATGGACCGTCGCGTTAAGTTGCGTCGCATCGCTCGCTCGCTTGATTGCGAAAGCTGCCATTATACATTGCAACAATAATTTTGTTCGGGACCTAATTATTTGGTAATATCATCCTCAGATTTTAACGTAAAATTTAAAAAAATACCTCTGAAATGATGCGGAAATTAAGTGATTTTTTAGAACGCTACATAGATCTTTTAGAGGTACAAAATATCCATATAAGTAGCCCAGTGGCGTAGCGTGCAATTTGGTAACGCTTCAGTTCGTCCATTCAAACCCATTAAAAAAATCGAACTGCTGGGTGTTCGGTGAACACCTTTGAATTCGACCTTTTTCTTGGGTTTAAACGGATACAATACAACATTGCCAAATCGCAGGCTACTTCACTGCAGTAGCCGTCATTTTTTGCGTGAATACTTATTGAATGGTAATAGTTTCCAAGTTGTACCTGCTTATTTATGAGTTCTACACAGGGTCGTTCCAAAGTTTAACTTAACTGACATATAGCCGTAAAATTTGAACGGATGAAGCTGAAAAATTCTTAAAAATTTCTACCATTTCGATAAACATTATGAACTCAAAACTTTCACTTACGTAAAAACGGTTTTTACAAAACTTTTTGTGAGTGAATGTCTTGAGTTTTCCAATATGTTTGCTACATTATAGGTTGATTATTTTCGTTGTTTTAATTATTCTTGTATTGAAAAATTTATGTTCACGCTATATTATTTATAACTTTGAGGCGCTGATTCGAGAGGGGCATTTTCACTGTCTTCGATCGGCGGGGACGGATCGCGATAAAATTGCACTCATTGTAATTTTCAGCTTTTTTCAGTTTTTGCAGCTTTTTAGTCTTTATCAATATAACACCATCTGTCAACCATCGAGAGTGAAACCTGTTTTTAGTGCAACTGGCCCATTTACGCAGTGGTGGACATCAAAGAGTGAATTTTTATTTGCCACTCTTGACTTTGAGAGTGACGTTTGGTATTTTCAAAAGCGTGCATCGTTGCTGGGAGTTTTTTTTTTTCTTATTTTTTGTTCGTTATTTTTTTGTTTTTTGTTTTTTGTTTTTTTGTTTTTTTTTTTTCATTTTTATTGATTTGTTTATTTTGTGTATTTATTTGTTGTACCTTTTAACTTTAGAACTAACGCTGAAAATTACTGGAGCGAAAGTTCACGACTGATCATTGGCGGTTGGGGGGGGGGCATCCCCGTTGGGCCATAAAAAGAGGAAAAGAGGATGAAGGGAGGGAGAAGAAAGAGAGAAATGAGAAAAGGAGGGTAGCCGTGGGGCGAAAATCCCAAGTCTCTCCCCCACCCCTTCGTTCCTTAGGGCAGGATCTGCCAATAGTTATAGAGTTTCATTTAAAGTTGCTATGTTCTAAGTCCTTATTTTGAGACTATAGGATTTCTGTTCCAAATCCCTCGCCTCAGTTCCATTTCAACTTCTCTCCGTATATGCATCTTCAATCTCTCTGCTTGACTTCCGATATACTGAACACCATGCACTGCGCGTATAGTTGTATACTGCGCTTACATTCATACTGCGTAATCTAATAATTATGAGATTATTTAGTGCGGGGAAAGCAGGCCTGAGACCGGGAACTCATGCTCCATCATTCCTTCTTAACTCTTAATGGTGGCCTCTGGGCCTTTTGCAATGTATTCTTGGCTGGGCATTAAGTCTACCCATATCTCTCAAATGTCTTTGTTAACGCAGTAAACACGCGGAATCTAGCCGTATAACTCGTTTTGAACGGTCCGAAACCCTGTAAGTTGGGGTTTGGACTAGTCGCACTTCGCACAACGCATTTTGACAATTTGACCTAAGAATTTTGGACTCAAACTAACATATTGAAATAAAGCTGTTTTTGTCCAGTCATGAGGCAAATTGGTTCGTCATTCACTCATTAATATGATCTTTTTCGAGGGTTTAAACGGACAAAATGCAACGAGTCGCAATAGATTTAATGTTCACACAATGTGGTGCGCAGAGGCGAGGCGTGCGATTTGGCAACGTTCACTTTATTTCCCATTTGAACACATTTGAAAGGTCGAAATGCCTGGTCATCGCCGATCACTGAAGCGTTCGACTTTTTTGGTGAATTTAAATGGAGAAATTACATCGCTGCCAAATTTCACGCTTCGCCACTCGTGGTGCGGCTCATACAAAACATTGTTTCAGTAACTATGTCAAGTACCATTCTGGTTTTTCGATTGTGTATCGGGTCATTCCCGGTGAAATGTAAAACTCGTTCCACTTTAAAACTGTAAACTTAACTTTAAAACTTGAAATTTTCTACTTTACTACAACGAAGCTGGCAAGCAAGTTGTGATCTCCGACTTTGGTCTCCTCTAAAAATTTAAAAATTTATAAATTTTAAGTTTTCAAATAAAAATTACTGTTTTAAAATGTGCTGGATGTTACACTCTACCTGGAATGACTTTTTCACAAAGAAAAAAAAAGAAAAAAAACCTATATCATCAGACTGTGGACTTTCTGAAGGTCAATTCGACCCAAAAATCAACGCCCACCTCTTTTTGGCCCTCAGAGCTAATTACAGCCTCCCGACAAAATCCAGACTTACTCTGATCATACCTATATACATCAGTGGCGTATCGTGCAATTTGACAACGTTGCAACCCGCGTGTAAGAGGTCGAATGCGTAGGTGCTCACCGAACACCCAATCGTTCGATCTTTTTAGTGGTTTTAAATGGAAGAACTACAAGGTTGCCAGATAGCACGCTTTGCCTCTGCTATATACATATATATAAAACAAAGTTGAGAACTTTTCATCAGTAAGCGGGAATGTTCGATCGAGCGATTGCCCTGCCCAGTGCCCAGCGCCCAGTGCCCCTGCGCCAGTTATCATATTATACTAGTAAGTGTACTGCACCGTATACGCAATTACCGTGCACCAACTTGGGCCTCGTTCGTTCAGAGACCAATCGTGGGAGGGGGACGGGGAGGGGGAGGGGGAGGGGGGTTATCGCGCACCACCTACATTTTCTTCCGTTATCGAGAATGAGTTTCAGAAAATACAAAGATACCGTTCTGTCATTTCTTGTTCGCTGATGATGATTTTGACGTCGACTTCGACGTTCACGCAGACTTCGAAAGGCCGTCATCATCATCAGTCAAGCGAAAAACGCAAAGCTATAGTAGAATTATTATGAATGAACGACTCCGGGGCTGCGCAAAAAAAAGCGAATATCATTGTTGACAAGTTTATTTCGAATCGTATCGTAGACAGACTCTTCGTGTTGTACTCTGTCGCACAGTAAGCTGAAATGTGCAATTTGACGGCCGAGAACCGCAGACAATGGCGTTGCGTGCCATCTGGCAACAATGCAACTGCTCCATTTAAACTCATTAAATATATCGAATTTTCCTTGTGCACAGTGCACCCCCTGAATTCGATCTTTTACATGAGTTTAAATGGATAGAATACATTGTTGCCAACTTGCACGCGACGCCACTGACCGCAGAGCTGCCGTTTGGCGTTTAATTAATCGCATTTTTCAATTCACCGATGATTCCACCGGTTGAAAAAAGATTACACAGTTCAATTCAATGTAAGACTAGATTGCACGAAAATACTCTGATCTGTAATCTTATATCAATCGGTGGAAACTCCGTTAATTAATTAAAATATCCGCAAGTTTTTCAAAGTCGTCGACGACTCCTCCGGTTGAGAAAAGATTACAGATGCAAGTATTTTCATGCATTACAGTCATATTTGAACTGATCTGTGTAATCTTTTCTCAACCGCGGCGGAATCATCGGTGAATTGAAAAATGCGATTAATTATACGCAAAACGGCAGCCCTGGAGAACCAGCACTTTGAAATCACCTTCAGTAATTATCATTTTGAAGCTGAACTGATTTTAGACTCTCTGTGACACTCTGTGTACATTTTTCAGCTACATGGTCAATGGTCATGTGTAAAAAGTGAACTAGTGAGTGAGATTTAGTCCTGAAAGCTTTCAAACTATAAAGTAAGGCAATTTCAACTTTCTGATTTTCGATGGTCAAATCGGTCACTTCTGCCCACCAATGCCCACCATGTATGTCACCTCAGAGGCAGTATAGGTATACAATAAATATAAGCTTCACGGAAATCCTTATGATTTCATGGAAATCCTTATTGCATGGAGATTGGGCAAGGATTTTCAAAGACCATTTTCACCAGGGCAATAGAGCGCATGCACTGAATCCAGGCCACTGTCTAAAGTTTTCGTTTCGACGTTCCGAGAATGATTTCGATTTGCAACTTACAATGGAGCTCTGACTTGCTAACTTTTGCTGTACGCGATTGAATAGTCAATTCTTGAGTAAACTCCTGCTGAAATGTTGATGAATACGTTAGCAAATTACGAAATTCACTTACAGACTCAAACATTGACTTTATAGTTTAAGGTATTGTTCTCATAGCGTAAGAATTGAGTAATGGCAACGTAGCCTCGTTGATAAAAAAAAAAAAAAAAAAAAAATCTGTTTGCTTTTGTCTCTATTTTTTATCTCTTCTTCGGTCTAATTGATCACTGTCGTTCAGGTATTTTACATCATCTCCTCCCCCTCCTCCTTCTCCTCCTCCTCCTCTTCCTTCTGCTCCTTCTTCACCCTCCTTTCCGATATTCCCCCGTCTTCCTTCCTCTGTTGCAATGTCGTTTTCCGAGATGATCGTAGGTCAGTGTTGCCGGAGTAGCCAAAAATCCTGAAGTTCATTTGAAGTTGAATGAAATAATTAGTTGGAGAAGTATGCCTCAATGGGGCCCTTGCTAACTTTTGATGTTTGCGATTGCATAGTTAACTCTTGCGTTAAAACTAGCGAAAATTACGTTGAGCATATTTTAATAAATCATGAGAGTCACTCTCAGACTCATATAAGATGATTTGAAAGTTTAAAGGCATCATGGCGGAGCTACGCGGGTGTCATGAGAAATAGAGAGAGAGAGAGAGAGAGAGAGAGAGAGAGAGGGGGGGGGAGAGAGATGGAGAGGGAGAGAGATGGAGAGGGAGAGAGATGGAGAGGGAGAGGGAGAGAGATCAGATATAGGAATCTCCTATGATACCTTCGTCCTTCACAGGTCCTTCGCATTTGTATTATTAAATAGCGGAACTTCCCAGGTATCATAGGAGATTCCTATCCAATTTGTGTCCCACCCTATCGAAAAACACAGAGTAAAACCGCAAAGTAGATGTATAGTAGTCTCTCATTGTACCTGCTCAGCTCCGCCGCTACGCCTAAAACTTTAAATTCATTTTGTGGGTTTATGAGTGAATTTCGTGATATTTTAGTATACTGCTCGTCGTCATTTTCGCTGCTTTTTACGCAAGAATTAACTGTTCAATCGCGTCTAGCAAAAGTTAGCAAGAGCTCGATTTGACAACACTGTCATAGATTCTTTCAAGTTAATATTGGCGAAGTAGTGCATGCTGTGAGCGGTATGGTATAGAAGAGCCATAAATCAACTTCAGGTCAGCATCGTTAACGCTCCTCGGAGTCAGCGCGCGTAAATTGTGGTTTTCCGTGGTTATCAAACAAATCGTTAATGAATCACTTTCGGACTCAAGTTTAGATGTCGCCGCGCGATTCTTGTTGGACGAAGGAATTAGGAACTGGTCAGCTATAGAAAGTCGTAGAAAGACAATATGATTTATTCTGCAAACCAGCGCGGCGACCTCTCTTGTTAGTGGGACGCGGTGATGACGCGGTATATGGTATACGCTGGACATTTGATGATTGGTGGGCACCATCCAACAGAATAGTTTGGCAGCTCGCAAATCTTTGACTATCATCGATGTTGTCGAGGATCAACATCAATCACAGCACAAATCTATTTCCTGTCAAGATCCACAACATTTTGAAAGTTTTGATATCAAAAGTCCGTTAGTTTGCGAATTTTTGAGAATGATGTATGTTGCGCACTAATCACTAAGTACCTGCACGCAGGAAAAACAGAAGAACCGCTTTGGTAGCGCTGAGAAAACCTTTCGTAGAAAAATGACCCTACCAAAGACTTAAGTGGAACTAACCAAAGGCTTTGCACGCCTAATTAAAGAGCTTTCGGAGCTGTTAAAGTAATTAAAGCTGCAATTAAAGCTGTAATTAGAGCCGTAATTAAAGAGCTGATGGATGAACCAAAGATTTGGTTGGCTCTAATAAAGTCTTTTGCTACGTCATTTTCCGACCAAAGCCTATGACAGCGCTATCGAAGTGGGTTTTTTCTGTGCCCATGGGAGCCATTTTGAGGATTCAATGTGACCATCAATAGAGGTCTATAATGTGGGCGTATTACCAAAACGTCTACAGCTCGTTACAATCAAGACCGAAACCTCCAAGAATAAAGTTCAGTTCTCCTCTCCTTCTAAAAAAAAATAAAAACACAGTAAAAATCTGATTTCATACATGCAGAAAAAAATTATTTTTAAATTTAGACTAAGAATTTGTTTTATAATTACTGGAATTATAAATATTTCTTATAATTGAGGGGGAAAAATAGCTTTGGATGTTCCGGATTTTTATTGACATTCTAACAATGGGGCTCTTGCAAACTTTTGCTATAAGCAAATAAATAGTCCAATCTGCTGTGAAGACCAGCGGAAATCACAAAAATCACACTAAGAAAGTCTAAAATTCAGTAATAAATTCACATAACTGCTATAACGGCAAGATCGTAATGACGGCTCAACGCAGGTATCATGGGAGATTCCTGTTTATTATGTCACTTTCTCTGCGGAAACACAGAGATATGCCTCAATTGAGATAGGAATCTCACATGATACATGCGTCTCTCCGCCATTAAGCGCGATTCTGAGACTGAATTTCGTTATTTTTTAGTGTGCTCATCGTTATTTTTACAGGTTTTTTATGCAAGAATCAACTCTTCAATCACCCGTAGCAAAAGTTTGCAAGAGGCCCATTCACCAGAAAGAATCATTGAATTCGTAAGAACTCTGGTTATTTCAAAAGATATGTCTGATCATAGTCCAAACTTAATAATCTGCCGCGTAATTCCAAAAGACAATTTTTCTCCCAGGATTTTCTCCCTCGTTTGTATGTATTTGTACTTTTTCTTTCCTAGTGCTCTTGAAGAGCTTATATTTTACACTCCAACCATCAACCGACCGTTCAGTTATTGAGAAGTATTATTGAAACTTTCACTTCTATCCGCTTCAATTTTGAACGTTGGTGAGTCAATCCGTAGAAAAACCTCTTCCTCAAGTGCTCGTGATAAAAGTGAAAAAGCGCATAAAATGCGGAGTTTCACCGCGCACAAGGAATCGCGCATCGCGCCGGGCTCGCGAGATTCAAATCTGCGCGCGGCATGATTTTACGCAATCCATTTACATAATGCACATCGGAGACCAGAGTCCGTTGCATCCAGGGCGCCAACCGCGCAGGCGCATTGCGCAGGGCGTGGACCTAATTTGAATTAACTCGTACTCGCAAGTTAGTCGCGCTGAATGAGACTCCCCGATGAAACACAGCGTAGAATACAAATTATTATTCATTCATTTCTTATAGCTTTTTCTTTTTTTTCTTTATTTTTTTTATCGTAATTCTTCGTCTTCTCGTAATTCCATTCAAAAGTTGATGGCTCCCGATCCTCCGACACGCTTGATGACTTTATGAGTGATGATGTCTTCATTTGTGCTTTGTGTCAATCGCATAAATTTATAATATACTCTCCCCCTCCTCTCCCCACATTTTTCTTCTAATCTGACGATTTTCTTTCATTTCTTATTCGTTCACCCACTTTTTTTTCCTCTTTTTTTATATTTTTTTTTTTTTTTTTTTTTTTTTTTTTTTTAAACTGATGATGGAAAACTAACTAGTGGCATGTTGACCTATATTTGTGACCAACGTTTGTTGATCTACTTTGACCAACGATGCATCAGTCGCCTTGATGGATGAATCGAACAATTCCAAAGGTGTGTCTTCCGCCAAAGATACTCGTAATTTTCTTGTAGGATTTCAAGGGATTAAAAATAATCGACGCTCTCATTTTTGAACTCCAGTGAGCAGAAATATAGAGCTGTGATCAGGAATTTGTTTTTCCCTCGTCCCCCCCCCCCCCACCATTTTAACACGTGCAGTAGAAAATGATGGAAATGATTGGAGAGGCGGGGGAAACGTATGTGACTTAATCAGCTTCTATATTTGTATTTTCCTAACACGGGCTTTCAAATGAAATGAGCAAAGAGAAAGAAAGACTAATTTGTGTACTCATTCATGCAAATTCTGGAAATCAGGTATCAACTCATTTTAAGATTATGAAATTCATGCTTACACTAGTTCATTAGAACTAAGGTCCCCAGAGAAAACCAGGTACTCGATTCCGCTTTCTCACTATGAGGAGAGGACCTCCATTCCTCTGAGTCAATCAGAAGCGCGTGAAAGACCACTGGGAGATGCCGAATATTGCCAAGAAGAGCCGAACGGAGCTGCTGAGTCCCTGCTCTCATCCGCTCATCGCCATGATAAGGTCCAGTTACTAAAGTCTTTTGCTGGGTCATTTTTCTTCAAAAAGTTTTGTCAGCGATACCAAAGTGTTTTTTCTCTTTTTTTTCTGTAATCTTTGAGTCTCATAGTCTTATGGTGTTACGTATGTCCATGATGGCCGACGTCCAGGAGGACCGATGATTTTGCTGTCGTGAGGTTATCCTCCCGCAAGATTCCGCGCTTGGGTATTCCCCTCATTAGCCCCCCCTCCCCTCCCCTCACATGTAAACCCGGTTAAACCGATCCGGACGTAAACAAACCGGAGATGTAGACGCAGACAATCAATCGGAACAACCTCCGGGCGGGCGAACTAGCGACTCGACGGACATAGTGACGCAGTTGCGGTGATTCATTCACAGCTTCGTCTGTAAATACAATGTGTTCGAAAAATCCTGGTCCGTGCACAGAAAAAACAGAAAAAAACACTTTGGTAGCGCTGAGAAAACCTTTGGTAGAAAAATGACCCAGCAAAAGACTTTAGTTGAGTGAACCAAAGGTTCTTTACGCTTAACTAAAGAGATTTTGCTGGGTGAATAAAAAATTTGGTTGGCCCAACTAAAGTCTTTTGCTGGGTCATTTTTCAACCAAAGGTTTTGTCAGCGCTACCAAAGTGTTTTTTCCGTTTTTTCTGTGTGCCTCTGACGCCTGCTTTTAGATCGGATCGGAATTTTCTAATTCTGATGAAACTGATTTTTGAGTTTCTGGCGTTGTTCTGCCTTATGAAGGGGTACATTTCTTCCTAAGCCCGCCCACCCCATCCTACCCGAGAATATAATTTTAAGAGAGAGGCTTGTTTTTCAACTCAAAAGTTTTAAATTGTATAGCACAAGATCGACACACTTAGTGACATGAAAAGTTTTAGCTCTTTATTTCAAATAAAGAAAACTAAATTACTTAATGAGCGTGCGCTCTTGTCCTAAGTGTCCAGGTTTCGGAGATTCAAAGTTGTAAAAAAAATCGTGTGTGTTTCAACGTCACAACGCAGATACCCTAAAAATCGTATCTTAGGAACTATAAAATGTGGTTATAGGAACCCAAGGCATCCTTATTTTCAGCGCACCTATTGTATACTTTCATTTGCTTCTTACAAAGCTACAAAATCCAGACCCCTGCAACTGATCCATTATTTAACTCCTTTATTCACGGCTCAGAAGTTGCTTGAAGCCTAGAAAGTCTTATTCAATCCTATTTGCAAATTGGACCCCAGAAGGAATAAAATGTTATAATTGCTTTTTCTAAATTTTGGTGAGGGGGGGGGGGACAGCAAACTTAGTCGACACACCGTATGCTGCCTGTTCTCTTGCTTTTCGTTTTCTATCCCTGTCCATCGATCCATGAATGAGACAAGGGGATTGTGGATGGTGGAGCGGATATCGTTACCGACTGCGGTTCGAGTTCGAGTCCGTCCGTGCGTCTCGTCTTCTTCGCCGGGTATGATGCGCGATGCGGCTGGGACATTTGGTATCGGTGACCTACTGTCATAATTATCCTGTGAGGTCTATTTACTTTCCTATCGTGCTTTTTATGTAATAGTAAATATACTCTTCTTCCGTTGCACGGTCGCTTCTCGAAATTAAATATGCAGAACGTATAGTGCGGACAGCTCTTGAGTTTGAGTCAAGTCTTGCCGTCTTTTATCGAACCGCTGCCGCTGAATAAGACAAGCGCTCTGGAAATATTTAAGCAAGATTGTCAATCAGGGTCAAATTAATATTTGAACTTTTGAGGACTGTTATTTGGAGTCGAAATGCTGTAACTTGAATGAAGAATAGCCTTTTGACCGTCGTACTGTGATCTGAGATGAAAAATTCAGTGGAAAAATAGGTTTAAAAAATAATTGATTTCGAGCATTTCAGCTTAATCTAAAACTTGGCAGTGACGTTTCTAGGTTTAAATTACTTGTAAAATGTTCTCAATGATTAAAAATTGGCCTTGAAAGTTTTTAAATTCATGAGAAACCTTTCAAATTTTTTGCCACTTTTTGACGATCTCAAACCACCGACGCACAGTGGAACGATTCAATGGGAGGGGTCGGACATGGACAATTTGACTAAAAATGACAATTTGAATGTTTTTGCCGTCAAAAAACAATACTATACAGGGTGATTTTGGTAGGAAATTTTACAATAAAACCAATGAAATCACATTATAACTTCTATGTAGCGTATTAAAAAAGATATATGAACATACTATGTCCGGCCTTTTCCATTTACTCGCTCCATTGTGCGAGGTAGTCCGTAAATTAACGAAACGCATGCACCTTATCCGGAATAATATTCGATTATTCGATTCACGAAACGTTTCTTGTACATTGTGATGTGTTAAAGGGGATGTTAATTAAATTTTTTCCCATATTGTATTGTGCATGGACGTTTTCTCATTTCTTTTTTTTTATGTATAAAATAAGAGGAGAATCTTTTCTGTTATTCTTTTTCTTTCTATTTTCCTTCTGAATCCTATCCGCAATACTGTAAAATAAAATAACAAAATAATTAATAATTTATTTTTTATCTGTTTTTGTGTTTCAGGTGAGTCTTTTAATCCTAATCTCCAAAAGCTTTGTTTTTTGTCGTCTGTCATGAGGTCGTCATTGAACAAAGTACAGCTCATGATTGTTTGCTCAAAAAATGCGGACATCTCATCATCTCGATTGTATGTAGACACTTTTACGTCAAATAACAACTTATTTCAAATTGATTTTTCTTTATTGTGATGCTGAAGTTTAGGGTTTTAACGTTCGGAGACTTATTAGAGATGGATTCCCAATTTGTATTCAGCGCTCTCAAATTCGTTTCCAGTACCAATATTTCAATAAAATTAGTCCAGAAATGAAAATGTATTCAAGAGTGGTTTGTGGTAAGGTTTTGGGATTGGATATCTGCACACCGCCTACGACCTACGTATAAAAACTGTAAACGAACCGCCTGCTAGAAGACTCGGTGCAATTAAATTGAAGACACTTAGTTTAAAGTATTCGCCGTAAGATGTAGCTTCACACCGGTGTGGTGAGAGCGCTGTTGCCAGTTTTAGGGATTGAAACATTTCTCAGAAATAAAACAGGAAAAACACTTTGGGAGCGCTGACAAAATCTTTGGTAGATGACCGAGCAAAAGACTTTATAGTCGAGCCAACCAAATCTTTGGCTCACCCAGCAAAATCCCTGTAATGGGTATGTTGCAAACTTTTGCTACAACGATTAAGAGTGTTTAATCTAAAAATTGCCTGAAAAGTCCATTTGTGGCATCAGAAAGTCATTAAATGCAATAATAAACTCACTAGAGGCGTTTAATGAAATATAATATGGCTGATAAATATCGAGCAATCTGTATGCATATGCACCGTGAACATCCAAAGATGGCCAACTTTAACAACCTCACTGCAGGTAGAGGTTATGTGTTTGTTTACGTTGTGATTGGTTGTGATCGATATTGTGAGGTTTGCTATCCTTGGATGTTCGTGGTGCATGCATACAAATTGCTCGGTATAATTCTCCGCCATCTTAGATTTCATTAAACGCCTCATGTGAGTTTATTATTGCATTTTATGACTTTCTGATGCCACCAATGGACTTTACATTAGATTATGTATACTCTTAATCGTTGTAGCAAAAGTTTGCAGCAGACCCATTAGACTTACAAAATCTTTGGCCAGTTCTACTGAAGTCTCTTTGTTGGGTCATTTTTCTGCCAAAGGCTTTTTCAGCGCTACCAAAGCGTTTTTTATGTTTTGTTCCTATTCTTCATCCTCATCGTTGCCTTTAATGTTACAACAGACTCATCAGTCATCAGTGGCGACGCGAGCAATCTGGCAAAGTTATATTTAGTCCATTTAAATGCACGAAATAGGTAGACATATTTGGGGTGAATAGTTCATTTTTTCGAATCGATATTTTTCATGTGTTTAAAAAGACAAAGTGCAACATTACGCCGCCATTTAATTTACTGCAACAATCGTTTCTCTCCATTCGGCGTTATTGAACTTTGTTTTTTTTTTCTTTATTATTATTATTATTTTTATTTTTTTTTGCTTTGATTTCACTCTCTCCAAAATATCGCAACACCGGATCGCACCAACACAGCGCTGAGCACATAAGCCGTATCCTATGATTAATTATTTCATTTCTTTGGTATACCACGTTTACCGCAAAACTAACTTGTCTCACTTTTGAAACTCATCAAAGAATTTGTCACCGAATCCTTAGCTAAATGAAACTCACCAACATTTCTTTATGCGATACCTCTTTAAATCGACGGACGGGGAAGATGGGGGGGGGGGGGGCAAAGAGCGGGATTGAGCGGGAGAAACATCTAACAGGACACACTCATGATCGTTGTCGGTAACAGCGGTACTTGGATTATAATTAGAGGGGATCGTCGTGATGAAAGTCAACGGTGACATCGGCATCGCCTACCGCGGTGCTATAGTGCGACCGCCGCTCACCACTCACCGCTGCAACGCAACACCCCGAATTAAAACTTTTTTTTTTTTTTCAAATCATTTTTCTTTGTTTCGTTTGCATCTCTGTAATCTCTGTTTTAATGTCTGCCGTCCGCTGAAAGTAGCGTCGCGCGGTGGATCGAAGTACAGAATTTTCTGGCCGTCGTTCATGGACGGCTACAGAAATGTGTATTTCTCTCTTTCCTCCCGTTTGAACGCGTGTGTTAGAAAAGGACGGAGATAGGGGCTGAAATCTCGTGATAGTTTTCGTGATTTGACATTTTTGGGATTTTTTTCAGAGCGTTCAAAATATAGGACTATTATCTAAGAATTTTGATGGGTCACACAATGTTTTGTAAAAAGTCCATCCAAATTCCATTAAATCCGATGTTACATAATATGGCACGCATATGTGTTCCACTTCCCATGAAAGGGTCAAAGTATATGCTTGCCAAATTTCACTAGCCACCAATGATTAGATTCCATGGTTTCAGTTAGGGAATATCAAGTACTAAACGTTTCTGAAGCTAAAAACAAGACGTTTTCTTATCCGAAAATTTAGCGTTTTGATTCACTGTGCGTCAATGCATCCAGGGGCGAATGGTTGGAAATCCGGTTGTTAGGATATTCACCCACCGTCTGTCAAAAATTGGAGAGGACGACGCCGACGCGACGATGTCATGGTCCGGAGACCCCCAGATTACGATGACTGGGGTAATCAAGGCCGCTCTATCTTCAAAATATGTCCTTTGTCACAAGCTGGGGATGTTTAATCTACGGATGCACCTTCATTAAAAAAACAAAAAACAAAAAACAAAAAATAATGAATATTTAACCAAAATACAAATCGGTCCATAGCCCTTTATGGCTCATGTAAAGTAAATTATGGAAATCTTCCACATTGAAATAAAGCAAATGTTGATTTAAAAATAATTCTCATGTGCGGTGGCCCTAAAATGATGAAAGTTAATTTAACTTCACGGGATGCGAAATTGATTAAATATTATTAAGTAGTGAACGAACAATACGAATCGGTAAATCTACAAAAATGTCGTGAATTTCACATCAAACTTTTTTGTTATGTTTTTGTTTTTTTTTTTTTTTTTGTTTTATAATATTCTTTGTATTTTGTCAGTTAAACTGTATAGACTCATCGATCCATCGCACTTGCGTGGGCGCTCTGATCTTTAAAAGAAGCCAAAAAAAAAAAAAAAAAAAAAAAAACCCGAAGGTAGCCGACAGCTCAATTCTTAGATCGAGGGGCTCCCCAGTTACCTATTAATATTTTCCTGATAGGAACCGGTTATTCTCAAGGGAATCAGGGGTTGTTGGAATGTCTAAGCTAGGCCTTGGACTTATCGGTTTTTTTTTTTTTTTTTAGGGCACCTAAGCTTAACTCATCATAGTTGCCCCTATAGGCTCCGATATTACGAAGAGAAGAGAGAAACGATCATCTTTCGTTTTTAATAGAAAATCAAGTCGTTTATAATCCAACTATTATCTAATAACACTCTTGGAGAGAAGAAAAACAACACTTTTTTAACGAGTCACCAGGTTTGTGTGTTTGAGTGAGTGCGTGTGAGTGCGTGTGTCTGCACCCCCGAAATACTTTGTTCTCATCCTAAATCCAAGGGCAGACGCCTTCAAGTAAATGGATCATGCAAGGGTCCAAGGGGAAAGAGGTCGAACAGGGCTGATAATGAGCTCGAAATAGTTCTCGAGCAATTCGATCTTCTGGGCTGAAAAGATGCTCAGTTCTATATAATCATTCCAAAACGATCTTTTCCACCCGTAGACAGGTGCTCTCTGATATCGTGAATTAGGTGTGACTGGTGTTTGAGTGGCTTGATTAAAGGCGCCACTGTAGTGGCGTCATTTTTAGCTTTTTGGGGAAAGGACAACAATCCACCGATGGCGCGTATTCAGCGGTGCAAGTGTAAACCAGGAGTAGACTGCGGCTCAGGAGTAACACTAGCAGATCCCGGCTAAGCGTCATTTTCTCTCTCTCTGTTAGCCATTTGAATGCATGTGTTAGAAAAGGACAGAAGAGGGGGCGAACATCATAAGACTGCCTCTAATCTGTCCTTTTCTAACAAACGCGTTCTAATGGGGGAAGACAGAGAAGGATAGATTCCTGGATCCTTCAATGGAGAATGGTGATTGCTGGTGATTCTTTCCTAACTCCTCCCTCTGTCAGTGGGCCAAACTAATTTTCATCAAATATTCAAACGTCAAACGTTTGACTTACTCTTTTCATGCGACCGCGATATCCACTATAACGCTTGTACACTTACAGTCGACGGATTAAATAGTGTCAGTCGACTCCTTTCAATTTGGTTCAGATAGGCAAACTGCAATTCTTATCACAAATCATTTTAAGCGTTGCGATAAGTGGGATAAGAGGTCTTTCTAAACCAAAATCTATGAAGTCGACTGACATACTGACATTATTGACTTACCTTTCTCATGAACGAATCCCTGTATTTAGAGAGTTAAGACATGGGGGTAGTCAACTTCTGGTTGGTCGTGCGTTTTAGGCTCTACGGACATTTGTTTACAAAAAAAGAGGCCCCACGATGTTTTACGGATAAAAGAGATAATTGTAGATGAACCCTGTTAATTTCAATAATGGTGCACCTCAAGAATGTCTCTAATGTCCAAAAGAATCTTCAAAAACGTTATTAGGAGTTGATTAACAAAAGCGGTGAAAAATTTCACCGTAAGAAAGTCTACTGGACTGTAATTTTTGCATTGGACCAAAACACAACTTAACGGCCTCAGAATGTATCAAATGTGCAAAAACGCTGCCAATGGCGGCGCGCATGGTTTCACTTGTCTTAAATCTATCTACATACAGGTACTCTGCCGATTCCAAGCGTAAGAGCGTTAGCGTAAGCTTGAGAACGTTATCGTAAGCGTAAGAGCGTTAGCGTTAGCGTAAGCGGTTGAAAATACGTTGTAAAAATAAAAAATATAAGATGCTCAAGATAGATACTCACAACTCCTAACCAAATAGAATACTAAAGGAAAGTGCCTAAGAATCGAAAAATGCCTCTCGCGTGACGAAGAGGTCGAAAAACGTCTGAACAAAATGTAGAAGGATAGAATATAATTAGTATCGGTATTGTCATGCCCACTCCCAGGTTTCACCACTCTTCTTCCCTGTGCTCAGCAGCGGCAATTTCAAGGTGGCGTTGCACCTTCTTTCTCTCTATATTATAGTTTTCTGAAACACACTAAAAGAAGCAAGTTATAATGAAAGGCCCACCGTCCACCGTCATCGACCACCGCCACGACTTCCCGTTGCGCGGGAGGGCTCTAGGGTTCCTCACAAGTTTCCGGTCCGCCACCCAAAATAATGACCCCGATGCACTTCGGACCCCAAGCCTTGCACGTATAAAAGGATTCCAGCGTTGCCAAATATTCAAATTAACAAACTATAACCATAGAGAGGCTTTCTGATAAAACGTGTAAAATCACTTTTGGAAATTTTACACGGGCTCAGTTTGTTTGCCTCTTCAAGTTTAACCTTTAACTGAAAGTTTCCTGACAGATTCATTTGAAATTGGTTTGAAATGAAGGTGAAAGATTCCTTTTAGATTGGCTATATGCACACAGAAATCGATGTAATTGTTTTTGTTTGTTTTTTGTTTTTTGTTTTTTTTTTTAAGGATTTACATGAAAAAAAAAAAAAAAAAAAAAAATGATAAAAATGACAGAAAGATTCTATGTTTAGATAGCCACTCTACAACTGCTTTTGCGCTTTCAATTAAATGGAAATTCTCACCCGGCTGCGTATTTATTAAGATTTAGTTGAAGTTGTAATATTACTTTCAATATAGGATGGAAGGTATTTTTATAGTTTTTGCACCTCCATTCCTATTGATCCAAACTTTATAGATCAAAACTCTCCATCGATTCATTCAATCTTATTATTCTGACTGAACAGTTGAAGCCACTCCCAAGATTTGCCCGCGTGAAACGCAAGCTTAGCTCTTCCGAAGAAACCAGTAGCTGCAACTCCTACGATTTGGCAACCTTGCAATTTTTCCATTTAAACTTAGGTAAAATAATCGATTCTTGAGGAGACAAACCATAATTTCTTGCTTTACACTAAATTATATGGGGACACGAGGCGTCGCGCCACTGCCAGAAACCCTCATTTTCCCTACAAATCTAATTTTTCCTGCAGGAAAGAGGAATATACTTTGTGTTTCATCGACCATTTATCGGACGTCTCTTTGTCAGGTTAGCTTCATACAGAATGAAAGTCTATTCTATGTCTGTTTAGAAGGGAACCAACTGCTGTAGGTTTCTTATGAATCTTATGTAGTTGGTTCCTTACTACACCGATAGAGCAGAGCTGCCGTTTTGCATATAATTATTCTCTTCACCGATTATTCCACCGGTTGAGAAAAGATTACACCGTTCAGTACAGTGTATGACTTTACTGCACGAAAATACGCTGATCTGTAATCTTTTTTCAATCGGTGCAATCGCTTTTTAGTTATTAAAATATCCGCAAGTTTTTTGAACGGCGACGTCGACGACTCCGCAGCGGTTGAGAAAAGATTACAGATGCGAGTATTGTTATCATGTCTCAACCGGTGAAATCATCAGTGAATTGAAAAACGTCATTATAACTATACATATACGTAAAACGGCAACTCTGCGATAGACTAATGTGAATCCCTCTTCCATAAAGCCATCCAATTGATTACAATAAACAGGAGTGTGGCAACCGCGCCTTCCCAACCAAAAAGAACCGCTTCGGTGCAACATCATGGGTGCATCCGAACCCATACGACTTATGAGTCGAATGTTCTTGAGCTGGACGAACGCTGGACTGGACGCCTACTCCCTGCTGTGTATTTAGAGTGGACAGTATTATTCCGTGTCCTTATCGTTTACTCAGAAATGGAAATGGCGTCGCTTTATGCTTAAAAAATGCTTTTGGAGTTCTTTCAACCTGCTCAATGAGCACGAATGAAGATAAAAACAAAACGAAAACTGATTAAACTCCTTTCGTTTTATATTTAACTGCACGACCGCGACCGGACGAGACCGACGCACAGTAGATGGAATCAGAGAATTTCCAGAATAAAAATTTACGAATTTAAATAAAAGCAATACTGAGAACAAAAATAACAAGATAGCTTAAAAATATGTGAGATGTTTGGATCTTTCCTTTTAGAGTTTAAAAATGGGTCTTATAACATGGTTTTTGAAAGAAAATATCCATAGTTAATTAAATGTTTTCAAAGGAAATCAAATACAATTTTTCTTGTCCTGGAAAATCCATGTTTCGATCTAGTGTGTCGCGACCTTCTTACCAAGAGTGTCAATTGTACACAGATGATGCAGTCACCACTGCTACCAGTCAACTTTCCCCACTCTAACTTTCCGCTCAATGTGGCGCCCACCTCATAACAAGGGACACGAATTTAATCGAAAATTTATCTCACTTATCGGGTGTAAAACCGTACTTTTGAAATTAGCCTATCCTTCGTCTTCTCTCTCTCTCTCTCTCGCTCTCTCTCTTTTCCTATCTCTCAGTCTCTCTGTCTCTGTGAAAGTGTCGCGTCGTTTGGTGCAGAGCAAGGTAGATGAAAAGAAGGTATGGGCTCTGGTCTCTGGTTTTCATAGGCTCATTCAAGCAAAGTCTTCGTCGGAACATCAGCAACGTCAACCGTTCCAATAGTGGGTTCACGGCAAAGATTACAGGGGAAATCTGAATCCGAAAGAGCATGGATTTTACAAGTGTTTGGAGTCTTCAGACAGTAAATAAGAAAAAAAACAAAACAAAAAAAAAACAAAAATCTCTTTAGATAGTTTTTTTTTTTTTTTTTTTTTTTTTTTTTTTTTTTTTTTTTTGCGTGTCTTTAGTTCAGTGGCGTAGCCAGGAATTTTTCTGGGGGGGGGGGGGGGGGGGTCCGAATGTCCGAAAAGTATCAAGGGGGAGGGGGGCAAAGATACTAATTTGGTCAAATTTGTCTAAAAATGCGCGCAAATAATTACCTTTTTTCAAGGCAAATTTTGCCCGCGCTACGCCACTGCTTTAGGTGGATGTAGATTCTCTACTAAATGAAAAGAGAATGAAGCCAAAAATTTCTAAAAAAAAAAAACAAAAAACAAAAAAAAACAAAAAAAAACCAATAAATAAATAAAAATAAATAAATAAATAAAATCTCAACCGTTCTCTAAGCGTGGTCGAAATCCATGTTTTCATTGACTTCTATACGAGTGTGTTGGTAATAGTTTGATCACTTTTAAAGATCAATAATTCCGTAAAGTCGTTATTTATTAGCGATATCACTCTTAATGTTATACATTAGTTTTAGATTTTGATCCGTTGTCTTTGAATACAAACCGGCAGAGTGAGAAGATTTTGAGTCCTGATGACTTGACGAAGTATGTGTAGGTCACTATGACGAACCACTTTCAATTAGTTTCAGTCAAAAAAAAAGTTGATATTTCTCGCCCTGCGGCCCTGATATCATGTTTGGTACAAAAGTGGGGCGATGAATCACTTTTTTTCAGCGTAGAAAGTTGCGATTAGATAGGATTCCACCGATCCACCATTGTCACCCACTCATTTGACCGCCATCTTGGAATTTTGCTGTAAAAGTTTGGCATTTCCTGCGATGATTCCAACTTTATTTTTACATAAGTTTACATCAGGGCAAACTCTCTTTAGCTTCATGAATTCTATGCGACGCCGACGCCTCTGATTTACATAGTAAGTTGGACTCACGCATGTAGAAACAACGAAACCAAGGCTTTCAGTTCTGAGGCAATGAGACTACCTTTGCTATTAGCAATTTAGCAGTCGATTCTGGTGTAGGAACCTCCAAAAATAACGATGGCAGCACTTAAATTTACGAAATCCACTCTTAAACTCAACAAACTATTTTATTGCGGCAAGCGTAATGGTTGCGTAGGGCAGTAATAATGGGAGACAGCTCTGATGTCTAATTATTCTATGAATCTTCCTTGCCAGTACATGTAGAAAGAGTGACGAAATTAAGATAGGAATCTCTCATCATTACTGCCCTACGTCACCACTATACACTCGCGCTAATAAAAGCGTTTATTGAGTCTAAAAGAAGTGGATTTCGGAAGTTTTTAGTGCTGCCATTGATATTTTTAAAGGTTTTTACACCAGAACCCAGAACCGACTTTTAAAGCGCTCGAAGCAAAAGTGTGCAACAGCCCCATCGTACTTTTCTAAAATCGATATTGAAAAGTCACACAGCTAAAAGGCGCCACCGCTGTGCAAGAACTGGAAAGCGAGGAATGCCAAGCCATGCCATGCCATGCCATGCCGTGAGTTCGGTTGTTTCGCGTTCAAAGCCGGCGCGGCTCTGTCTGTGCGATCGTTGACTGCAACCTCCGCGCGCGTCGTGTCTTCCCGGCCGGCGAACGGTCGGTAATGACCTAGAAAAGAGAACTAGTCTCAGAAACTGTTGTCTCTTTTAGCCGCCGCGCCTTACAATGATGCTGGTTAGGCAACACCGCAACGCAGCACAACTCCCGAGCCCTGTGAGAAGGCTCTACACAGTCTACAGGAGCGTCGCGACTGCACACAGTGGGTCGGAACTACTTGAATAATTGACGAAGCGTGCAGTCTGGCAACGCTGCATTGGGTCCCTTTAAACCCGCATGAAGAATATCGGGCCATTGAAAAAACGCCGATTCTTCCGGAGCCGACCTTTTGCATGTGTTCAAATGGACGAAATTCTACGTTTTCAGATTGCACGCTTCACCACTGATCAAAGAATTTGGCTTTCTCTCTCTTTGCCCATCTAAATGCGTTTTTTTAGAAAAGGATAGATCATAGGGTCTGTCACGTGACTTTCACCCCCTCTTGCACCATTCTCTGACACATGCGTTCAAATCAAATGGGGGAAGAGAGAGGAAGCAAAATACTCGAATCTGCCCTATGATTGATAATAACGCTTATCTTGCAGCTTCATGCGAATCAGTGGCGTAGCGTGCAATTTGACAACGTTGTAGTTCGTCCATTTGTACCCATGAAAAAGATCGAACTGCTGGGTGTTCGGTGAACACCTTCGCATTTGACCTTTTATAAGGGTTTCAATGGACACACTACTACGTTGCCACATTGCACGCTACGCCACTGTCGTGAATGTAAGCTCTGCTTGTTTACTTGCGGTTGAAATAATTTCTCTAACGAATCAGGTGGTGATAAGAGCAATTGCATGCTAACAGGAATTGTCGCTGACGCCGATATAGTTGCCATAGAAAACACCATTAAAACGCTTGAGGCTACCAAACGAATGAATATGTCTCTCTAACATGATTTTTGTTTGTTTTTGTTTTTTGTTTGTTTTTGTTTTGTTTGTTAAATCAACAAAAACAATTCGTAACTTTTATGATACAGTGAAATCACAGTGCTTTTGAGGAGACAAAAGGTTATTCTGCTATTTCGCCTGTTTTAATGACATGTAATTTCGACGAATCATTAAATTTACGGTACATTATTGTAAAAGTAGCTTAAAGAAACACTTTTAACAGAAATTTTAATTCATTTCGTAGCTTTAGACGGTTTTATGATGATGCAATCTCTGTGACATTTTTTGGCCTCACCGTGAAAAGTCTTGTAACCGTAGAATTGCCCTCACGGTGACTGGACTTGGTGATAACTGCAGCAGTTGCTTCATTGTTTGCCATGCCTATTGCGAGGCTCGCTAGTTGAACTTTCGGATTTTAAATGAAATTTACGATGGGTGGATTAGTGGATTTATTTCCTTTAGTGGTCATAGGTGTTTTCGTAGATCTGTTGGAACTGAATTATCTGTAAATTAATGATCTTTATTGCTGATGCAAAAGATCTATCGAGGTTATCAAAACTAACTTCAATGAAGCAACGAACTAAAAATTTTCACATCCAGAAAAAATCATGCTTCTGTGTCCACTGTGCGATAGCAAGGTGCGGCTGTGAGCTGGTATATGATGTGGGTCTATCCGCGGTGAATCCCCCCTCCCCACGACTTTTGCCTCGCCCCTGTTACCTTCGTGCAGTGCGATGGGGTGACCCGTCGATTTCGGATTTCAAATGCTCAATCCGGAGGATCAGGAAATTCTGATGAACTCTTTATTTACATCCAACTCTATGACTCCTTATCGCAGTTTTGTCGAATTCGGCTTAAAAATTCGAAAGCTTTGTTTATTCGACAGTTTGTCTGATGCTTAATGTTCAGAGTAATTTTGTCAATCCCCTCCCCCCCCCCCATTTATGTAGTTCATGAATTGTTTGTCCTAAATTTTTGTCCAATGGTGTTTTAGTCCACTTCTAATCTTAGACCTATCGATAAATTATGTCCAAGATTATGGACCGTCCAATTCTAATGTCCAAACGTAGGTAATGATAATTTGGAAAGGTTTGTCTAATGTCCCACTGAAAATGTTATTTTACTCAAAAAGCTGCTGATTTCATATTTTTACGTGAGTGCTGCATTTGAAGCAAATTTTTTAAAATTTCGAAATTTCGATCTCTTGACATAAAGATTAATGAAATTACTTTTGAACCAAAACTATTGAGGCGCTATTTTTATTTTGAACCTAAATTTATTTTTGGACGTTTTAAAAAATTTTGGACAAAATATAGAAACGACCAATAAAATTTTGAACGAAATTACTAAATTTCTTTGGATGTCAAGCGTTGAGCGAACTGTCTGAAACCAAAACAATCATTACAGTAAGACCCTTACTTCTAGAATTCCCTCCCCTAATACCCAAGACTTGCCTTGCGGCGGCATGCAAATTCTCTCCCAACTCAATTCTTCCCTGTGCCGGATTATTCTCGAGTATCAAGTGTAATCATTTTCATGAGAACTATTTCCGTTGCTCGCTGTACACTCCCAATGTGCGGCGAGGACTTGAAAGTGAAAGCTGAATGGCAAAACAGTAGATGAATGACGATAATTGTTCGTATTGTTTCAACGAGACGAGACGCAAACGCCCCCCCCCCCCACCTGACACGCCTCCTCCCCACCGCAGCACACCGCGCATCGCGAGCTGCGGCCACGAGGTGTGGTTTGCGATTTAATCAACCTATGCTGCCGCTTTTTTCGGATTACCACAGATTCAGCTGCAAATTCTGGTCGATCGTTGTTTTTATTTGGACGTTTTAAATCAACGCGAGTCAGCCTCGCATGGTCCAGTGGTTAGCGCTGTATTGACCACTGTCACCCGGGGATGACGGATTCGCATTCCAGTCGACAGGTTAATTAGGCTCGCTCTTTGGGTCAAGATTTAAAATGATTTTACTGTCTAAATCATCCTTTAAATGGGATTTTCTTCTACTCACAAGGAACAGTTTTTGAGCCCCCTCGAGTTTCGCAATTTCAAAAATAAACCATCCCCCCTCCCATTATGGTAGCTGTGGCGGCTTGTGCTTTATGGCAACCATGTTTTGTGAATGCTTTATGGTGCTTTATGCTTGTGCTTTATGGCAACCATGTTTTATGTCATTTAACCTCTGCAAAAATATCGTGGAATTTAATGTCATCAGGGAAAACACGGAATTTTCAGGAAATTTAGATTACAGTAGCCAGTTTTATCAGATAATTTGAATCTGAAACTTTCAACCATCAAACCAGATCAGTTTTCTTCAAAAGGGTCAACGTGATGAAATTTGAGTCTTCTGCAATGGGGCAGTTGCAAGGGTCTGAAATGTTGTGATTTTTATAAAGAAAATGATAGTACTTGATGAGCTGAAAACAATGGTGCCTTTAGTTTTTCCCTAAAGGTACCGTTTATGGAGATACACTCATAAAAAGTTGTAAAAAATGGTGTGCGTAGTGACGTCACAACGCGGAATTCCCGAATTCCCATTTAAAACAATGTATTTCGGGCCAAAATCTCATCTTTAAAACTATGGGACTAAATTAGAAACCAAAGGCATCTTTGTCCTCAGCTCATCAAGTACTTTCATTTTCTTTCTAAAAAAAACACAACATTTCAGACCCTTGCATCTACCCCATTACTTTTATATTGAGATGATTTCATCACAGCATGAAAAAATCGAGAATTAGCATGGAGGAAAGGGAATTTGGAACGTTTAAAATTGCTAGACACCCCGAAATCGCAGGTTTTGATTTGGTATTGGGAGAAAGTTGAGAAGAACCTCCTCATGATTTTTGATTTAAAGACGTCGACTGAAGGGCGAATAAAGAAGGATCGGATCGAATCCTTCCTCTCCTTTGTCCTCCGCACCGACGCGATGCGACAGTAGTTCGTATAGTGTGATGGTATCAACAAGTCTATGAAAAAAGGATGGAGGTCCTGCTGACCGCCCTCCGCTCTGTACTGCTGATCATGGTCCTGATCCTGCTCTGCGGGCGCCTGCCTCTGCTCGGATTCGCGCATCAACATCAGCGCCACACAGTGGGTCGAAATCAGTGGTGGCTCGTGCAATGTGGCAACAACGTAACCTCTCCATTTAAACCTACGTGAAACAGTCGATCTTCTGGATGTGCAAATGCACCCCCCCCCCCCAAGATATCGATACTTTTGCGTAGGTTTAAATGGCAAAAAGCATGGTTGCCACATTGCACGAGCCGTATAAAGTAAACGAAAGTAAACGATTAGAATCGGAACTAGGCCGGCTAGTTCCCATTTTAATATTTTACTTGTTTCGCTATACCTATGTATAGTCCCTTATAGAGGACGCTTGTCAACATGGATATTTATAAAATTTCAAAAAAATTGACATGCACATAAAATTGTATGAGAAAAAGTCATTCGATTCACTAGTGAAGGCCTGAGATTTTTGATAACTCATTTTTGATAATGCAGCACTGAAAGGTTTAAGGTTTAATTTTTTCTACGTATGTATTTTGATGCAACAAACAGATGCTGGAAAATGCTTCGATCCTTTGCGCGCCGCGCCTGCAACAGAGGCGGCTCGTGCTGTTTGGCAACTGTGCTTTTTGCCATTTAAACATATGCAAAAGTATCGCAATGCACCTCCTGAAGATCGATTGTTTCACATAGGTTTAAATGGAGAACATACGTTGTTGCCACATTGCACGAACCGCCACTAGCCTGCACTTAAATACATGGGAATAAATGGACAAAATACACCTTAAACCTAACCTGAAAATCCTTCATTGTGGTTACGTAGGTTACCCATTACACTGCCACTCTAGATCAGTGGCGTAGCGTGCAATTTGGCACCATTGCAATTCCTTCATTTGAACCCATGAAAAAGATCGAACTATTGGGTGTTCGGTGAACACCTTTGCATTCGACCTTTTACATGGGTTTAAATGGATACAATACAACGTTGCCAAATTGCACGCTACGCCACTGCTCTAGATACATGTATAGTTCTTTGGAAAAAATCATGTTTTGATCCAATGTGCGCTGTCGCCATAAACCGTATATGAACTTGTGTTTCAGCGAGGACCCAGACCCAGGGGCCCTCCACTCCACCATCCACCGCCATCGCATGGTATTCTTTAGACCTCCACTTGACTTGGAAGTTAGCGCCGGAAACAAACTTTCTTTCTCATTGTCTCACAATCAGCCGTGTTTTTTTATTACCCTCAATACGAATCCCGCCGATTCCCTCTCCCTCTCGTTGGACCTTTGCCTTGTTAACCGGATTGCGTGCATGAGCTCATGAGCACTTGATGCTTGAATCTTGAATCAAAAGCGTATTTTTTTAAGAGTGTGTGTGGGAGTCGGTTGTATGTGTGTTTTTGTGAAGACGAAGTTCCGACTTGAAGAAGCAAAGAGGCCACACCTCCTTAGAGTCCTCACGGTCCCGGGAGGTCTTCATTACTTAAAAGCGAAAGGAGAAAACCATAAATAGAGCGCGATATAGCTAGATATTTAGGATCGATCCAAAAGGAGACGAAAGAGACGAAAGAGAAAAAAGGCAGAAGAGAAAGAGAAGAAACGGAAGAGAGGGTATAGTAAACACTTCTTGTTGACCGTCGATTATTTGTTGTTTCATTTCTCAATGTTTTTGTTGACCGACGCAGTAGAATTTTGCTGGTGGTCAACAAAAACATTGAGAAATGGAACAACGAATTGACGGTCAACAAAAAAAATTTATTAGAGAAGAAAGAGGAGAAACAGGAGAAACAGGAGAAAGAGATGAAAGAGAAACAAGAGAAGCAAGAGAAGGAAGAGAGGAAGAGGAGGAAGAGAAGGAGAAAAGAAATAGAAGAAAGAAAAGGAAGGAAAGGAAGAATAGGAGAAAAGGGGGGGAAAAGGGAAGAAAGGGAAGAAAGGGAAGAAAGGGAGAAAAAGGGAAAAAAGAAAGAGAGGTTAGAAGAAAAAGAAACAGAAGAAAGAGAAGAATCGCGAAAAAAAAATCTAAAGCAAAGTTTTCGAACCGAAATTTTGCCAGTTTTCAGGAAAATTCTGGTCTTTTCAACTATCATCTTTGTGGCTAGAAATTCGAGCATTTTCCACCAGATTATTCTGGTAAAAAAATGCTAAAATAAAATTACCCGGAAAACTACCTTTTTCATTCAACTAACTTTCCATTCAGGCCTTCTAGCCATTTTTAGTGGAACAGTTTTTCTCATCGTCATTAAAGGATAAGGAAAAGAAAGAGGAGAAAGGGAAGAAGGATAAGAAGAAGTAGAGGCAAGAGAAGGAGAAGAGGATGATGATGACAAAGTAGTTCTTTCACTCGCAGGGACGCGTGTACTTGCTTACACTGTAGGTACGGTGCTGTCACATCCATGAGGAACTCATCTCGTTAAAAACAATGCGAATGATGAGTGCAGCACGCGCAGAGTTAAAGATAAGCTCACACATTCTGATTTGTTTGCCGAGTATTGCCGAGTCGTTACACCTTTGTATTTGAATGATATATCCGCGGTTCTCCCTTCCCCTCTCCCTCTCCACCTACCCTCCATATTGAACATTTGAACAATACTATAGTCTCATGTCTCATCTCATCTTCGCGTCAGCGCAAAACTTCTCGTCCTCTGATCGTTAACCGCATATATAGGATTTAGAAAGCTTCACCAAGCACCCAACCTCCCCCATGCTCGACCACACCTCCCCCCCCCCGCCCTCGTCGCTCTCGTCATACCGACGCGACGGCGACGCGACAATTGAACAATGCACAAAAAAAAAAAAAAAACCGAATAAATACGGAATGAAATAAACTGTAAAAAATATAGGATGCATGAATGCGATTTGCGAATAGCTAATAGCAAATATCTATCTTTTTTGTTTCGTGAAATTTTATCTGTTTTGGCTCTATCATAACCGTAACGCTTATTTCTGTGACCTCCCCCCCCCCTCTTTACAAACGATTCAGGCGGATTGCTGCTGCTCCACAGTGGCGTAGCGTGTAATTTGGCAACATTGTATTGTGTTCATTTAAACCCATGTGAAAGGTCGAATGCGGAGGTGTGCACCGAACACCCAATATTTCGATCTTTTTCATGGATTTGAATGTACAAATGCAACGTTGCCATATTGCACACTACGCCACTGCTGCTCCATAACGGTCGTTCAGTGGCGGCTCGTGCAATGTGGTAGCAACGGAGGATTCTTTCCATTTAAACCTGGGCATATAATAATTTATCCTTAAGGAATTCACTGAATCCGGGGATCTCAGGGCTGAGAAATCGATATTTTTGCATTGGTTTGAATGGCAGAAAAAATGTTTGCCAAAAAGCACGAGCTGCCACTACGGTCGATTCCCGTTTCTCTCCCATCTATGAACCTATGCTAAGGTATCGATTATTTTGAGGATTGATGACCCTTCTGAAGATCGATTCTTACCCATACGTTTGAATGAAGAGAGATGTCGAAACATTGCGATTTACGAGCCGTCTTTGGGTAAGTGATCATGAATTGTAATAGCGCGTCAATAGCTTGTTTCAGAGGAGTAGGCGGACCCCGGCAGATAAGCTTTGGCGAATTTCCAATTTTCATTTCCTTAAAACCAAAACAAAATTCGCCAAATACGTTCACTTATTGGGGTTAAAGCGTTCTAAATTGAAAATCAAAAGCTCAAATTCATTTTCATCGTGTCTATTTTTCTTAACCGTGCGTTAAAGTCCTCCGTCAAAAGTGTTCTCACTGTCGCACGCTGGATCGGAATATGGATTTTTCCGGACATAAAAATATGTATGTTGTTTTTTGCTCTTTAAACATTTCAGTGATGATATTTTCTTGCTAAAACTATGTTATTTTCCTCATTTTAAGACACTTAAATGAACTATGTTACACATTTTCATGTTTTCATACTATTTATTGTTCATCATCTGACTTTTTATTCATAAAAGTATGTCCAGAAAAATTCATGTTTCGCTCCATTGTGTGTCGGCTGATTATTCTTCTCTGCATCCCAATATGATTGTCTTTTAGATCACTGGGTCATTCCATTTTAAATCAACCAGAGCCTGTGCTGCCTAGTCAAGGATTTTGGAAATATTTTGTGGGGTGATTGTAACTACTTTTAGTAGCTCAAAACGTATTTTTTCATATTTTTTTAGCTTACGGCCCCTGAGATATAGGCAACCGGAAATTCAAAAATTGCGAATTTAGGCTTATCTTTGAACGCGTGCCACAGCCTTAATTCTCAACGGAAAGATACGGTTGCGGTCTCATTTTGATGCATTTTGCGTCCTCTTTTCATTGCTTTAGGTCGTTTTTCATTAATTGAAGGTTTAGCAGGTTGCATATCTATTTGAACTTTGGCGACCCTATTGCAATTTTTCCGATCTTTGGTCATTTTTTTAAATAGCATAGCGTTGGTAGAAAAAATTCATACTTTCCAAGCTTTAAGTACACTACTAAGAGTACCTGCTCAAAAAAAATTGGATCTCCTGAGCAATTTTTTCTAGTCGAAAAAATTGCTTAAAGTCGACTGAAATTAAGAAAGACCCAACTTTGAGGTTAAAAAAGTCGATGTGGGGATTCATGAAAAAATCTTAAAAAATAACTAAAATCACCGCTTTTATGTCTACTTTCAATATCTGAAGTCGAAAGTTTGTGTATTTGATCGCTACAGTTGAAATTTTTTTTTTCAAAATTGGTAAAAATACAATTTGCTCGAACACACGCGATCGAGGCGAATAGAAGAGCCACCTCTTTGAGGTTTAAAAATCTCGCAAAATCTCTAAAATGATCGCTTTTAAGTTCTTTTTCAACGCCTGAAGTCGAACATTTGATTACTGAAGCGCTTCAGTTGAAAATAAGCTTGTAAAATTGGTAAAATTTCATGCGACGCCCCTATGCCCTGAACTGAGCTCAGATTGTGGCCGCGCTAATGGTGTTTTTAACTGATTTCATGAACTTGTTTTTCAACTGAAGCGCTTCAGGAATCAAATGTTCGACTTCAGGCGTTGAAAAAGAACTTAAAAGCGATCATTTTAGAGATTTTGCGAGATTTTTAAACCTCAAAGAGGTGGCTCTTCTATTCGCCTCGATCGCGTGTGTTCGAGCAAATTGTATTTTTACCAATTTTGAAAAAAAAAATTCAACTGTAGCGATCAAATACACAAACTTTCGACTTCAGATATTGAAAGTAGACATAAAAGCGGTGATTTTAGTTTTTTTTTAAGATTTTTTCATGAATCCCCACATCGACTTTTTTAACCTCAAAGTTGGGTCTTTCTTAATTTCAGTCGACTTTAAGCAATTTTTTCGACTAGAAAAAATTGCTCAGGAGATCCAATTTTTTTTGAGCAGGTACTCTTAGTAGTGTACTTAAAGCTTGGAAAGTATGAATTTTTTCTACCAACGCTATGCTATTTAAAAAAATGACCAAAGATCGGAAAAATTGCAATAGGGTCGCCAAAGTTCAAATAGATATGCAACCTGCTAAACCTTCAATTAATGAAAAACGACCTAAAGCAATGAAAAGAGGACGCAAAATGCATCAAAATGAGACCGCAACCGTATCTTTCTGTTGAGAATTAAGGCTGTGGCACGCGTTCAAAGATAAGCCTAAAATCGCAATTTTTGAATTTCCGGTTGCCTATATCTCAGGGGCCGTAAGCTAAAAAAATATGAAAAAATACGTTTTGAGCTACTAAAAGTAGTTACAATCACCCCACAAAATATTTCCAAAATCCATGACTAGGCAGCAACATATTTCATTAATTTTGGTTGATTTAAAATGGAATGACCCCACTATTTATAAAGTGATCGCAGTCTTGATTTTTCATATCACTTCCTAATGCCCTCTTCAGTGGCGTCGCGTGCAATCTGGCAGCGTTGTATTTAGTCCATTAAAAGCCATAAAAAGAGTCGAACGTTGGGGGTGCACAGTGCACTCCCTCGAATCGATATTTTACATGGGATCAAATGGACGAAATGCTGCGTTGCCGGCTTGCACGCGACGCCACTGGCCCTCTTTTTCCATCGTTTCCCTACCATTTCTCAATCCTCCTTCCTCGGAGAACTTGAATTTTGTTTTCTCTATATCTTCTGACTCAAAATCTAGCCGCAACAGTCCATTATTCATAATATTTTGAACTTCATCGGGCACTATGCAAAATTTTAAAAGTGAACCTCATTATTTGACTTCTGTTGAAGAAGTTCATTCACTCCTCAGCCATTTGCTTGGTTCTGGCGAATACATTGTAGTTCGTCTAACTCTCACAATATTTTCCTTCCTGATTCTTCTTCTTCTTAAACAACGGTTTATTCTCACCTAACCTCTATGCCTGAGGTCGATAGGACGCGGTATTTTAGCCGAACCAAAATTGTAGCACGAAACAGATTAAACTATTAAATAAATAAAGGTATTATTGCGACCATGAACCGACAAAATGCTGTAACTGTTCGAAACAACACGCGACAAACGCGGCGCGGATTCCGGCACTAAACACATCGTAGGTCACAATGTTGTCAAACTTACGTGATTGATTTAAAAAAAAATAACTTGTTTTCTCTGTGCGATGGCAAATTCAGTCATCGATTGATTAAACCAATCAGGTTCGAACGGTGAAATTGCTCCCATGAAACTTCTACGCCTTTAATCTACACAAACTGTATAATTTGCGAACATTGCTCGAAGTACTTTGTGAAGTTCCGACGTTGTACGGACTTTCGAAAATAATTAAGTGGAATCCAATATTACTCCTTGACCAATCTATCAATCGATGCATGTAGGAGGAGCGCGGGAGCGCCTGGTACTATGTGGTTAATTTTGGTGCAAAATCGGAGCAATTCACATTGACTTTATTATGATGTCAGCTAAAACAGAACACAAACAGTTTAACCTAAAAAGGGCACAAACATTAAAAGGCTGATACGATTCTACTTAAAATTTTTTCAGTGTGCAGGAAAACCTTACAAGAGCTCCTTTGCGTTAATCCTCAGGGCTTACAAGCTGGCAACAATGACAAATTGGACCTATTTCATGCGGTCTGGGCCAAGCCGGACAAGGCTAGACCACCACGTCTGTCGCACCGTCGCGGTTGCAATTACTGTATAATTTCATTTAGAAGATGATGGGGGAAAAAAAATTAAATTAAATCAGCGAACAACACGGTCATAAATGGAAAACGGACCTTTTTTCCGCACGATTTGACAACTCTGCTTTCATCAGAGCGGAGCGCGGCGGCGCGCGGCGTCTGAGATCACCCTCTCCGGCCGCGACGCGCGCGGCGGGTCTCCCGATCAACCTTTAAACGCGCAATTAGCCTCGATTTTTCTCCGTTCTTAAAAATCGGCGCTCGTTTTTTGCGCATGCGCGGTGCGCCGCTAAAGCCATGGAGGAGGATCATCGGTAACGTATCGTCTCGTTTCGTATCGTATATGGGCGCACTATGGTATGAGATCGAGAAATTAGTGGCCAAAAGTCAGTGAAAAAAAAAAAGTCATAAATAATCATCGTTTTCAAGCTCAATTCGAAACTTCCTAGTGGCATTTTTAGGTTAGGTTGAATCAGATTAGGTCCCGATGGAGCTGTTACACACTTTTGCTACAGGCGATAGAAATATTGATTCAGATGTATAACCTCCAAAAATAACGATGGTGACACTAAAAACTTACGAAATCCACCCCTAAACTCATCAAATGCCTTAAAAGCGCTATCTGAATGTTGGTGTTGGGCACTAATAATGGGAGATTCCCATCTAATCATATTATCACGCCATCCATCAACAAGTGGCCAACAAGAGACGACTTTCCTTTAGCACCGGTTCCACCAGGTGTCATGGGGGTACCAAGTTACTCAATGAATCTTCATTCCCAGCATAAAATTAGGGTCGAAATTATTCTGGGAATCTCCCATTATTATTATAGTGCGCAACACCAATTGCGATTACGCATTATAATGAAGCTTCTTAGGAGTTTAGGAGTGTATTTTGTAAGTTTTCATTCTTGCCATCGTCATTTTTTGAGGTTTTGACGCTAGAATCAACCCTTAAATTGCTTGTAGCGAAAGTGTGCAACAATAACATTAATTATTAAAAGTGCTTTCTGTGATTATAAAATTGGCCTCGAAGTCGAAAGTCTGTATAATTGATCAGTTGTTGGAAACTTTACTTCCTGATTTTCGCCACTTTTTGGGGATCTCATAGGGGCCCGATCAAGTTGTACCACTAAAAGTCATACTTCAGCTCAACCAATACTTCGAATCTGCACCCCTGACCAAACAGAAGCAAGCATTCAGAGACAATATGTAATAGAAACCACGCACTAGCCGTGCGCGCGGTGGCTAACTTATTTTCCCGAGCTCAAACAGGAATTAGCACAGGGAGCATGAGGAAGCACCATCCAACATGGACCATACGTTGACTGATGCAACTTCGGTGCTTCGGTTTCACTAAGCAAAAATCTCAACGACAGCTTTTCTTATTAGTCAACGTATAGTCATTGTTTGCTGTGTTCTGTTCAGACCTCGACAAAAAAAAAAGTTGCCACCGCGCGCAAACAACATGGGCAAGATGGATAAAGCGTGGTCTCTTTTGTATATTATCTCTGCAAGCATTCGTGAAATGTGAGGTTATGCTAGTTCAAGCCGAGTCCAACTTTTCCCCAACTTGATCAGGCCCCAGACCCTAGTGCGGCTGAATGGTATGTGGACCTAACGCGAGTTTTGCCAGGAGAGATTCGAGCGTTGAGTGTGTGGTGTGGTGTGGTGTGGAGGGAGAGCGAATAGTGAAGAGAATCAGTATTCACAATCAGTAGATCAGTATCCGCATCCTCGCATCCTTCCATCCGCTGCCGCAGAGGCAGAAGCATGAGAGCTACGACCTTTTGACATTTTCGAGAGCACTTAACCCGAATGATGGAAAGGAGCCTGCCTCCGTCGCGGCCCCCAAACAGAAAGCATTTCAATTAGTCATTACCTACATCGCCGCTGCCTGCCGACCACCTGTAATTCATTAGATGAGCTAGAAGTTGCGATGACAGAACAACTATACGTGCAGGAGAAAAATGTTCTACTAAAACTGACTGGAAAATTCTGATGAAAAGTTCCCGTTGAGAAATTCTGGCAGTTTTCAGGAGAATGTCGAATGAATGTATCAATTTCTGTGTCCAGATAGCCACTCTGAAACACTTGCACTTTCTTTTAATAGTTTAAAACCAATTTCAAATGTAATTTTTTTTTTTTTTTTTTTTTTTTTTTTTTTTTTTTTTTAATTTTTTGGCAAAAAAAAAAAAGTGAGCCAAACAAACCGAGCCCGTGTAAAAGTGTTCATAAGGATTTCCTTCTTTTCTTCCTCCGTGCTGCATCAAAATTACGTCCCATAAATTCTCTCTATTTGGTAAACTTGGTATATCTCGTTGTTTTTAGCCCGTTTAAAAGCTTGTGTTAGAGGAGAACATAATACGCTTCCTCCATCCTTTTTTAACGCTTGTATTCAAATAGCCAGAGAGAGAGAGGGAGTGAGGGAGAGAGAGGAGAGGGAGGGAGGGGGGAGAGAGAGAGAGAGAGAGAGAGAGAGAGAGAGAGAGAGGGGGGAGAGGGGAGGGAGAAGGGTTAAGAGCGGAAAAGAGGATGAAAAGATAGGAGAAAATAAGAGAGGGGAGAAGCGGAGAAAAGGAAAATAAGAAGGAATCTGGACCCGTTTTTTTTCACCATTGCCCGTTTATAAAAAATTAAGCCAAAAGCAAAAACCCGGGCCCCCCCTTCCCCACTTCTGTCCTGCTCTTCTCGAACCCCGTTAAGGGCAAAAGGAAACAAGGGAGAAATTTTTAAGTAGTTTGAAGGGTTGTTGAAAAGGGAAATTTTGAGAATCCGTGTTTCCCCCCCAATTTCTCTAGAGCGTAAATGGAGGAAGAAAAGAAAAAAAAGGGGAAAGGAGAGAGGAGGAGGAGGGGGAAGAAGAGAGGGAGGGGGAGAAGGAAAAGAAAAAAGGGGGAAGAAGAGGGGGAAAAGGGGGATCTTAAAAGGGGGGTAAACCTTTTCCAATGTACAATTATTTGCCATTTTTTTTTTTTATTTGTAAAGGGAAAAACCGCGTTAAAAGTGGTCAAAAAAAATCCTTCTTTTTTTTCCCCTTTGCCATTCTAAAAAATTTCCCAAAAAATGAAACCTGGTCCGTTTAGCCTACTTTTTAATTTGGGCCCCATTTTAGTGATTAAAATTTGGAAAAAAGGGAGAAACCCCCAAAGAGAAGAAGGGGGTTAGAAAAGGAAGAGAGAAGAGGGAAACCCCCCCAAACCGAGGTAAAGGAGGAGAGAGAGAGAGGAGAGAAAAAGGGGAGGAGAGAGAGAGAGAGAGAGAGAGAGAAAAAGGGAGAGAAAAAAAGGGGGAGAGAGAGAGAGAGGAGGGGGGGGGAAAAAGGGGAGAGAGAGAAGAGAGGGAGGAGAGAGAAGAGAGAGAGAGAGAGAGAGAGAGAGAGAGAGAGAGAGAGAGAGAGAAGGACAAATTTCTGGACCCGTCAATGTCACAAATCGCAGTCATGAAAATTGAGTGACTGCATGCGATGCGACTCGATGTGGACAAACATCTAACTTCTGTCCTAGCTTCTTCCTTCGCACGCGTTAAGAACAGGGAACAAGGAGATGTGAGTAGTGTGAGTGTCTGTGAAAGAAATTCGAGGATCTCGTGTGTTCTACGCCGAGAAGGAGTTTGATCCTCGTAGAGTCGTAGATGAGGAAGCTATAATAGTAATAATAAAATTGGGTTGACAAGCGAGACCGACTGTGATCGCGAGGATGAGCAAGTAATTGAGCAGTCCGCGCCGCACCGCGTCATGGCTCCAGAAGAATATTTTGTGAATACCTCTCTTAACGCTCTGATTAGCGAAGCTCCTCACGATGGAACGAAAGCGTCTTACTATAGGATATTCCGGTTTTATTGCGAGCAAAGGATCAAAAATTATTCTGAGAAAGAACAATTAAAACTTTTTTTTCAAATTTTCCAAAATATTTTTTAAACCCAAGTATATGCCCAGTGGGTCGTTAACGACTCACTTGTTGCGTTACTTCGTAACCAAATTTCAGTCTCTTTGGACCAATACTAGGTACTCAAAAACCAATTTGGGAGTTTTTATCGCGTATCAATCAGCTGGACCACATAATTTTTGGTTTTTTCATTTTTTCAATCTTTTAGTTCTCGGTTTTTGTTTTTTGAGAAAAACACCAAAAAACTATAAATAATTCTGGGCATTATGGTTCAATGTTTGGGTTTCATCAAACCCAAAAGTTGCCGAAGTCAACCGTGGTAGTGGGGATCTTGCAAGGTTTTGCTATTGACAGTGGTGACCTGTAGTAGGCGGGGGTTCTTTGGGGGCTCCAGCCTCCCGCTTTTTTTTGGAAAAGGGGTAAAAAAGGGCATAAACAATGGACTAACACCTTAACCCCCCCCCACTTTTGAATGAAGCGAAAAAAAAAATTATAATAAAATACCCCATAGGTTAAATGTTGTAGGTTTCACGTTTAATGTTGTAAAGTCAACGGTTTCCAAGTAAATCGTTTCGAAACTGACATTTCACCCTCAGCATCCGCGTTTTCATGGTTACTTTCAGAGTTATTTTGTGATACCTTCCTCGCCTCCTCCCCCGTTGAACTCAACTGCCCCCCCTCCTATCCAAATTATCCTGACTGATCGAGGTTCCGCTCCACTGTGAGGAAGCTGAATCGCGTCAATGCTCAGGTTTGCTAGTGAGTGTCAATGGTAGGTACCCCGGCGCACGATGGTCTGAGGTCGTCAAAAAGTGGCAATAAAAAACAGAAAGTAAATTCATAATCGATTTATCATTTATAAACTCTTAATACCAACTATAATCACTGAGAACAGTGTTAAAAAAAGTAATATTAACCTACAAATGTCCCTGGCAAGTTTTGACTGTGAAGCTCAAAAGATCGAAACAATGATTTTTGATGACCCCCCCCCCCCCCAAATTTTTTGGCCACTTTTTTTCGATCTCAGATAATGGTGCGGCGGCACCGTGTATATTTTGCAATCCACCATCGCCGAATATTAAACACCAGTGTTGCCAATCTTTGGTACAGAGAAGCAATAATGCCGGTAAGCGTCGAAGGTGAGGTGACTTCAGAACTTCGCATTGAATTTTTCATTCGACTTGGCAACCGCGCTTGTTTGATTCTGCTTCTCTGGCCCACCGAACTTCCGATCCGATGATCTGACCGGAAACGGTATCTTCTCCGAACAGCTTGATTTGAATGTTTGAATAAATTTTAATTGTCTGCCGAATTACGGTATCGGGGCCACCGGTGACTCCTTCGTCTCAGCATCGGCCGTTGACCGGTGCGCGCGGTGCGGTCCGATGATCATGAAATAACACTTCAAGGTTATGATGGTTCCGTTTAATGCGACACATTTTATGTAATAACCCTTCAGAGGCCTTCTGGCCTTCAGAGTTGAGTAATCTGTACTATGTCTTACTGTCCTATCTTTGTCTTTCTCGCGATTATTTTGGTTTCGTGGTTTTCAAAAGCCTACCCAAAGCCATTTTCGTTTGATGGGACGTATGTACATCATGCTTACAGTCGACTGATTAACCATTTTATTACCCTGCCCAAGTATATGCGTTTCTGTAACTAGATTGGCCGTACACAATGTCGGTTTTTATTCACATTAATTGCTACTCCAAATTGTCAACAGATGATAAATAATGCTCCCTCGAGCGCCTTCAATTCATTGTGTATGCAAAATCAGCACCATGGTGTACGAATATTTAACTACCCATTTTCAATTTGAGCAAACGAACATTAAGCTGTCTTTGTAACCTGGCAGTTGAGGGGTTACGTGATGTCAGCTCCATAGATTTTGGCTATTTTATAGTTCACCTGCAATATTTCCGTTAGTTGAGATAAGTATTGCAGGTAGCCTATTATTTACCTGAAACGAAAGAGGTTGATCCAGCTCCCATAAGGAGTGGGCCCCTCGAGTTTTCAAACCAAACCTTTTTAGATCGATAGAGCTACCTCTGGGGGTTCTGAAAAGGCCCAGTTTTTTAATTTTGACCCCATAGTGACGGGGGGGCGGGGGGTCAAAGGTGAAACCTTTAAACCGTTATAACTCCCTCAAAAATTGAGGTATCAAAACGAACTTGACGCCAAAAGATAGAGCATACAAAGAGCTTTCTAACCATATATAGGTTTTTAAAATTCCAACAATTTTAAGTCCCAGTTTTGGCGATTTTTCGAATTTTCAAAATCAAAAATTTTGATTTTTCGATTTTTTAAGGGAGGCGGATCCTGGCTAGGAAAACAAAAAACTGTCAGGAAAGTAGCGGAAGTAATGACCTTTTTAACAGCGCAAACCGCAATGTGGGGAAATGTTTCGTTTCAGAGATATAAGGCCGCAAAGTTGACGCGTCGAGATTTCTAGCGCTTCTCGAGGCGCGCGCGATGCCTGCCGACGGAAATTCACGCACAGGGAAACTGCATGACTTGAATAAATGGGAGGGGAACATTGGAAGACGCTTCTTATCTCATACATTCATTAGATTTCGGGTTTATACTTCCATTTCATTAACCCCCCCCCTTCCCCTCAAAAAAGAAATGAGCCGCGGGGCTAAAACTGACGACGGCGCAATCACACTAACAATCAGAAATTAACGAGATCCAAAAAAAAAAAAAAAACAACAAAACAAAAAAAAAAAAAAAAAAAAAAAAGAGACTCACCAATTTATAAAAGTATAAAAAAAAAATAAATAAATAAATAAATAAATAAATCGGCGCAGGGTTAATAATTGAACCCATTTTTTACAATATTTATAACTATAGCTTAACATACTTATATCCTATGTTTGCTCGTTAAACATCATATGTTTGAGTGTTTAAATGTTTGTTTCATTTACTGCACTACTCTTGTTCATTTGGCAACACTCGTTTTTAGGGGGTCATTCGTTGGATGTAGGTATATCTCGCGAATTATCTGTTAACCTGATGGAAAGCTGCTTCTACAGGTATCTACCGATGACTGTCCGTAATTCTGATACAGAAAAAGATAAGATGCATGTGATAGACGTAAACTTGCATCTATGTTTATTTATCTATTTATTTATTTATTTATTTATTTATTTATTTATTTATTTATTTATTTATTTATTTATTTATTTATTTATTTATTTTTTTTTTATACTTTTATAAATTGGTGAGTCTCTTTTTTTTGTTTTTTTTTTTTTTTTTGTTTTGTTGTTTTTTTTTTTTTTTTGGATCTCGTTAATTTCTGATTGTTAGTGTGATTGCGCCGTCGTCAGTTTTAGCCCCGCGGCTCATTTCTTTTTCGGGGGGAAAGGGGGGGGGGGGGTTAATGAAATGGAAGTATAAACCCGAAATCTAATGAATGTATGAGATAAGAAGCGTCTTCCAATGTTCCCCTCCCATTTATTCAAGTCATGCAGTTTCCCTGTGCGTGAATTTCCGTCGGCAGGCATCGCGCGCGCCTCGAGAAGCGCTAGAAATCTCGACGCGTCAACTTTGCGGCCTTATATCTCTGAAACGAAACATTTCCCCACATTGCGGTTTGCGCTGTTAAAAAGGTCATTACTTCCGCTACTTTCCTGACAGTTTTTTGTTTTCCTAGCCAGGATCCGCCTCCCTTAAAAAATCGAAAAATCAAAATTTTTGATTTTGAAAATTCGAAAAATCGCCAAAACTGGGACTTAAAATTGTTGGAATTTTAAAAACCTATATATGGTTAGAAAGCTCTTTGTATGCTCTATCTTTTGGCGTCAAGTTCGTTTTGATACCTCAATTTTTGAGGGAGTTATAACGGTTTAAAGGTTTCACCTTTGACCCCCCGCCCCCCCGTCACTATGGGGTCAAAATTAAAAAACTGGGCCTTTTCAGAACCCCCAGAGGTAGCTCTATCGATCTAAAAAGGTTTGGTTTGAAAACTCGAGGGGCCCACTCCTTATGGGAGCTGGATCAACCTCTTTAAAGAGTCGACTGCAAGTTAAATACGTCTGAATTTGAGGTTAACTTTAACATAATGTCTATCGCCTCACTCATCTCGACGTGCATACTGCATAATGTGGTCATAGGCGGCGCGTGTATGGGGCTAGGGGGCTAGGGGGGCTATAGCCCCCCCACATTTTTGGGAAGAAGGGGCTAAAAAATTCCGAGTTACAGTGCTTCTGTAACTGCTATCTTTTACATTTGTAAGGTAAGACCAAAAAAAAAAAAAAAAAAAAAAAAAGGTCATCAATTTTAGCCCCCCCCACTTTTTGACCCCACGCGCCGCGCATGAATGTGGTCAAGATTACCGTCTTTGTTTGCATCTCGATGTGCATGTGGTCAAGTTTACCATCATTGCTTGAAAATCGATGTGCATGTGGTCAAGTTTACTATCATTGTTTGCAGGTGCAAAAACCAGCCATCCTGATAGTAAATTTAACAACCCCCCCCCCCCCCCGGGGGTGAAGGTAGTACTTGGTGCGTTTGGAATTAGAAGACAGCGCTAAGTATGAAGACACTCGTTTTTCTTTTTTCTGTTTCGAAACTTATTGATTCATACCATTTTTATTTATCTGGAAAAAAAAATCGAAAACATTGTTTTTAATGCTTTTCTAGTCCGGATTATTCATTTTTTTTCGGCCCACAGTTCGCCGCGTCTCCTCGGATACAACACAGCGTGCGCAGATGCGCTATTGTTCCGCGACGCTGGCGCAGCGCTCCTTCTTCGCTGCGCCATGCGCCATCCGCGATCCCTAGCCGGGTAACCCGCATTCCACCTTGTCTCCAAATCTACTTTCTCTAGTATGCATAATTGAATATTCAAACTCTCGTTCTGGCTTACGAAACGATCCTCTTTGCTTTTCTTTCAGCCACTTGCCAGCTTCATAAAATCAAATTCAAGCCAAATGCAAAGCCTGGGCTCCAGCTCTCCTCAACTCTCGTGTCTCTGTCTCAATTCTCGAGGCCGCGCATATATGCCGAGTGACTATAAATTGCATACGCATGCGCGAGACACATCTTCTCATCACTCTCTTTGCTCATTTGCTCATATGAAGGCGTGTGTTGGAAAAGGATAGATTTCGAGAAGTCACGTGACGTTTGTCCTCTTCCTATATCCTTCTCTTCCGCACGCGTTCAAATTGGCAGAGAGAGAGAGAGAGAGAGAGAGAGAGAGAGAGAGAGAGAGAGAGAGAGGAGAGAGAGAGAGAGAGAGAGAGAGAGAGAGAGAGAGAGAGAGAGAGAGAGAGAGAGAGAACAAAAGGCGGTAATCTAATCCCGAAACGCGGGTACCGTAGTACCGTATACGCACGCGCCAAGCGAGCAGCAGGTGACGGATTGGAGCTGATTGTCTCAGGAAATGCGAGTCACGAAAGCGAAAATGAAATCAATATATCGCGTCAAAAGCAAATGTCTCCTCCATAGGCCCACTTTTGATATTCATAACCCCACATTAATTTTTGTCCGTAGCTTGAAAGAGGCACGACCGTTACGGAGCTGCAAGACTGCTATGTGACAAAATCTCGTTTACGGGTAACGCACGGTTGCAGAGCACGCACGGCGCGGCGCGCTCTGATAGTTAGAGCTTGTTTCAATGCAGTGACGCCCCCTATTTCCGTAAACATTGACATAATCTCTGTATGTGTGATACACTGTTTCATTATTAACAAAGAATATTCAAAGCACTGAACCCTGTATACGTAAAGAGAACTGTGGGGTGCAGTTCAGATACTTTCTATAATATTGATTTTCTTGTTGGAGTGACTTGGACTTGAACCGTTCTCCATGGGGCTGTTGCACACTTTTGCTACACGCGATTAAATATTCGATTCGGGTGTAAAAACCTCCAAAAATAACGATGGTAACACTAAAAACTGCCGAATGGCATGGGGTAGTATTAATGGGAGATTCTTATATTGATTTCGTCATTCACTCTGTGCTGACAAGGATGATTCACAGAGTAATTTGTCATTAGAGTAGTGATCCACATCCGATGAATGGTACAGTCACATCTAGTGACACCGGTTTCAAACGAAAGTCGTCTCTCATTGGTCACTTCTTCATGGAGTTACAGTATTGTTAGATGGGAATCTCCCATTATTACAGTCCTAAGCCACCGTTACGCTCGCCCAAATAAAAGCGTTTATTGAGTTTAAAAGTGGATTTCGGAAGTTTTTAGTGCTGTCATCTTTATTTTTGGAGGTTGTTACACCAGAATCGAATATTAAATCGCTCATAGCAAAAGTGTGCAACAGCCCCATTCAGAAACAAATAACACACCTTAATGAGAAGGGGGGGGGGTGTTAGGGGTTGTATTTTTCGCTGGTTTTTACTCAAGTGTATTCAATCGGTATATATCAAGGGTTCGAATAAAGAACCTCATTCCAGACCATCGGAAGTCGTGCGAATTCTTACCTCTGACCGGTCAATGACAACGGTACAGCAAAACCTTATTTTGACCGTAAGTACGATAAATGAGGCCAGTGGCGTCGCGTGCAGTTTGGCAACACAGCATGCTATCCATTTAAACTCATATAGAAGGTCGAATTCAGGGGGTGCACAGTGCACAAGGAAAATTCGATGTATTTAATGAGTTTAAATGGATGAGTAGCATTGTTGCCAGATGACACGCGACGCCACTGAATGAGGCTCTGAATCGACACCATTACAACCTGTGCTGTGCATACTATCAAACGTGGCCGTAAAAACCTGCAGTTGGAAAGCAAAAGTCTTGTGAATGGACGAAGGAGAACGGACGTATGAATGAACAAATGTAGATTAGCGATAGGTAAGCGCGGCTTGAAGCTCACCAGTCACCGTCTCCGTCGTGGCTGCGATCGCTTCGGCGCACAATAGTACAAAATAATTACTATTTCTGGACGCCAAAATTGAGAACTGTATTTTTGTGATCCAGGGCCTGTGTGAACCGGTAACATTTTCGGTTCGGTTCTGTCCACGGATCGGAATAGGGCAGTTGCAAGGGTCTGAAATTTGGTGTTTTTTTATAAGGATAATGATAGTACTTGATGACCTAAGAACAATGGTGCCTTTGGTTTTTTCCTATGTGCCCCGGTTTTGGAGATACACTCGTGTGAAGTTGCAAAAAATCGTGGGTATAAAGACGTCACTACGCAGAATTCCCATTTAAAACAATGTATTTTGAGCCAAAAGCTCATCTCCGGAACAATGGGACTTAATTAGAAACCAAAGGCATCTTTGTTCTCAGCTTATCAAGCATTTTCAGTTTCTTCAAAAAAAACACAACATTTCAGACCCTTGCAACTGCCCCATTCGCAAATAAAATCGGTTACCGTTCGGGTTCGAACCGGTTCAACTGGAAGAGATTTAAGTGAAAACATGCGTTCACGTTTTTCACTTTTTTACTGTTAAGCTTTTCTTCTCGCTGAAAATTACTTTCGCTCTTAGGGACAACATCATCAACTTTGTATTATTTTTTTCTTGCAGTGCCTTTTTTTTTTTTTTTTTGATGTCTCAATTTATGAAAACATTCTAATTTAGAGTCTATGGTCATTTTAACTTGAACCGCTTGTGGAAAATTGTCGAACCGGTTCGAACCCGGTTCAGCCCGTGTGTGCGTGCGGTTTGGTCAGCGGTACAAGGCATTTTCTGCAAAACGGTTCGCGGTTCAGAAATTCGGCGGTTACACTGAGAGAAATCACTTCTTTAAAAACGAGGAAAAACCTGGAAACACGTTTACTTGTGACAGTTTTCCTTGCGCGAAGTAAATTTCTGTTGCATGAAGGAGAATCACTGTCACAACAAGGAATCTTTTATTTGTAGCAGCAGACATTTTCCTCGGGTTAAAGGAATTTCTCCTATTCGTCAATATTTCACTGTGCAGTTTCTTTAACACAAACGAAATACACCTTGGATTAAAAAAATAATTCTCTCTGTGTAGAAGCGGTTTGTTTGGTTCGGTTTGAAGCCCTGCTGTGATCTATATTGAATTATTGAAGGCCAATAAGTGCTTTAGTAAATCAAGCGAAGAGTTTTTTTGGAAACTTGTAAATGTCATTCTCCGGAGATTGTAAGATCTCATCCCTCAGGCTGCCTATTCTCTTGTCTTAACTCTCTACATATTTGTAGTATGTATATTGTAGAGGCTCTACCAGAAACCACTTGAATTTTAAATTTTCCACTGTCCGAAATCGTATTTGAAATGTCCGAATGTGCGGCGATGAGTTTAAGGTGCATGACCGAACGGTTCGGCGAGTCTCAGTCGCAAAATAGCTTGGAGCAAGGTGTAACCCACTTGCAGCGCATGGAAATGACTGAATAACCTTCACCTTCCTCTATTCCTTTTACAGAGATGCCAGATGGTATGAAACAAATTCGGCTATCTTACAGCTTACGGAGTTAGATGATAGAAATGGCGAGTTTTCGCCACACTTTGGCAACCATGCTTCGAAGGCAGTGTGCTACGAAACCAAGTAGTATAGTCTCGCCTTGTATAAATACCGACATTCGCAATGATCCATATACACTTCAATAGCCGCCTGCTTGAATTTGGGCCCTTCCCATTTGCTGACATTACGCGGTCATCTTTTCAAAAGAAATGCTCGGTCATTGAATAATTCGGTAATGAACACAGTGCTGGTGCCGCATACCGCGCGCCGTGCCAGTGCCATCCCGAAACCAGTTTAATTTCTAACATCATGACCTGACCTCTAACATTCTTCAATCAATGCTTCCTAGGCCGCTACGCATCAGTTTGGCAGATGACAGTTTTTCGGCGGAGCCCTTCAATTCACGATACGCGATTCTTTTCCGCAGAGCGGCAGCGGCTGTTTCACCCGTCATGTCAATGAAGAAAATGTATTCAGGATCGAGGTGTAAACAGACCAATTTTTGACCTGAAATTAGTCATAATCAGCGATAAAAAATAATCGATTCTATGGTGAATCACCAACAATCGATTGTTGCACTTAGGTTTAAATGGAGGGAAAACGGTGTTGCCAAATTGCACGAGCCTCCATTGGTCATAATTATTGATCCTGAACTTGAATGCTCTTCGCATATGGTCTTGACTACATATGCACTATAGCACTTTTCAAATCTAAACATGCATTTGGGGTTTTTTTCCCATCCCTTCTTTTAATCAACTTAATAATACTCTTTAAATAACAATCGAACTTTATCGGTGTCTTTGAAATTGTTGAATAATGCCAATTCTATTGTGATATTTTCGCTAGACCCAAATGGTGATGGATCCAGAATACTTTTCGGGAGGAGTGAGAGGGTGCCTTTAAATTTCGAAATTTTCAGCTTCACAGGATGCATTTTATAGGCTATTTTTGTTGAGAAAATACGATTTTTGAGGCTTCTAAAGAGGGACATGTGCCTCTGTATTATTCCCGCCGTTGAAATATCTACGCACAGTGGCGTCGCGTGCCATCTGGCAACAATGCAACTGCTCCATTTAAACTCATTAAATATATCGAATTTTCCTTGTGCACTGTGCACCCCCTGAATTCGATCTGTTACATGAGTTTAAATGGATACAATACATTGTTGCCAAATTGCACGCGACGCCACTGTCTACGCAACTGCTGATACCGCAAAAAACTGCATAGAACAGCTCATTTAGAGCATTCTTTTCACTTTTGACCATTATTGGGGCCAAAAATCGGCCTTGTTGGCACTCCTTCTTTACGGCCTCGGGCATTTTATTTTGATGCATATCGCATAATAATAACAATAACCTACCTCTTCTTTTCTTTTGCAGACTTTGCGCTTTGATGTTGATACCAAAACGGCGCACGGCATGGACGTGATGATCACAACGCACCGTAGGCTTGAATGACAGATTTGGTGGCAAAAAAAAAACAAACCGTTGAAACCGCTTAAAATTTTCAATAGAAAACATAATTTGACTCTTTTAAATCATGTTTAACTATGAAATAATAGGTGCGAGAGATGATTGAAATTTCTGAAAAAAATCGCACGGTGATAAATTTTAGTTCATTTGAGTCTTTTGATTTTTAGCCACAAAATCGATAATTTCCACCCGACGTGCGCTTCTCACACCGCGGCAGACGACCTGCCGTTCCTCGTGTCCGTTCAACTAAGTGTATCTTTGATATTCGCCATTTTTATTTTTTTATTTTTTCTTTACCTTAACGGCGTTTTGAGTTGCCCACTTTTAAGGACTCGAAGCTACAGTTTCTCTTCATTGGTATTCCGTTCACTCATCTCTGTAAATCGACGTGACGTCTGATACCCGTTCGCATCGGCGTATTGTCCTCGTCTTGTGACATTCAACGTCAGTCGTCAAGATATTATCTTGTCGCCAACTGTGGTCGAAACAAGAGCTTGAGTCACAAATTTAAAATTTTACCGAGTGGAGAGTCGCAGTCCTCAAGCCTACCGATAAAATTTTAACAATAAAATTGTTGTAAAAAAGATATCCTTCGTCCGATTACCGATTAGAGACCTAAAAAGTTTAAAAAGCTATCCTTTCCCCCTCCCACATGAAAATTATAATAATAATATAAAATATATTCAACGTTCCCACTGCACTCCAAGCCATCTGAAGAACGTGGCTTTGTTTGCCCAAATGATTACGTCCGATTTTCATCTTGGTTATTTCAGTGGTGGCCTCAAAATTGTGTCGCAAATCCCGATACTCAAAATGCATCTACTCTAACATCTCTTTTGAGGTTTCCTAATCAATCGGGGAATCAACCAAACTAAGGCGGTTCTCATCCTTGAAGATTTGTAATAGTACACGGACGGTCGAACAATAAAGACGAAAACATTTCAAAACTGATGTAAATTCAGGCTAACGTAATTCCTCTTTCTGTGTCAAGTTTTCATGTTTCCAACTCTTTTATTTTTTTTTCATTTTTTATACTAGTTCAAGTGTAGAAGGAAAGAGGCGAACAAAACAAACTGCTTCGCATTGCGATATCTAAATAAATTGCCGACAAGAGCGCTCGCCGTAGCTCTGAGGAAATGCAGTTCTTTGATTCCACACTGACAGGAAAGTTACAGATATTTTATCCAAAACAATTGGGCTGAATTTTAACGGCCTCAGTTTTCGGGAGACCAAGTCCATAAGTTGGTTTACGAAACATCAGATTATATGCTATTTGATTGAATTTGGCATTAGTGTGCATGCTCAATGGGTCGCAAATGCAAACTTTTGCTGCAGCGTTTTGAAGGGTTGATTCATAAGTAAAATCGCGTGAAAATTACATGGAAACCTTTGAAAAGTCTAAAAACCCTCCCATAAACTTAATAAATACGTTCAATACAGCACGAAGATGGCGGACGGATGAAGGAGGGTCACAATCAGGGCTGCCGTTTTGCGTATAATCAATGCTATTTTTCAATTCACCGATGATTCCACCGGTTGAGGAAAGACTACACAATACAGTTCAGAGCATGACTGTAATAAACTAAAATACTCGCATCTGTAATCTTTTCTCAACCGCTGGAGTCGTCGGTGACTTTAAATTACTTGCGGATATTTTAATTAATCAACGGAGTTTCCACCGATTAAGGAAAGATTACAGGTCAGAGTATTTTTGAGCATTACAGTCATGAACTGAACTGAACAGTGTAATGTTTTCTCAACCGGTGGAATCATCGGTGAATAGAAAAATAGCATTGATTATACGCTAAACGGCAGCCCTGGTCACAATGGGGGTGTCCGATCTAATTGCGGCTTTCTCTTTGCAGGGACGGCTCGTGCGCAATTTGACAACAATGTCATCCCTCCATTTGATTGTATGCAAAACAATCATTCGAAAGTGAAGCAGCGCTTCACCAGCAATCGATTGTTAAACATAGATTCAAATGGAGCGAAGACATTGTTGCCAAATAGCACGAGCCGCCATTGTTTCTTTGATTAATCACTTTTCTGAGCATAGAAAGTTGCGATTAGATGGGACTCCCCATCGTAATCCATTCATTCGACCACCATCTTTGAATTGTGTTCAACGTATTCTGTGAGTTTGTAAATGGATTTTGAGACATTCCAATGCCTTTAATGTGATTTTCACGCGATTTCATACAGGAATCGATCCTTCGTAACGCTGTTCCAAAAGTTTGCAACAGACCAGGGCTGCCGTTTTGCGTATAATCAATGCTATTTTTCAATTCACCGATTATTCCACCGGTTGAGAAAAGATTACACAGTTCAGTTCAGTGCATGCTTGTAATGAACTAAAATACTCGCATCTATAATCTTTTCTCAACTGGTGGATTCGTCGATGACTTTAAAAAATTGCAGATATTTTAGTTAATCAACGGAGTTTCCACCGATTGAGGAAAGATTACAGATCAGAGTATTTTCGTATGCATTACAGTCATACACTGAACTGAACTGTGTAATCTTTTCTCAACCGGTGGAATCATCGGTGAATAGAAAAATAGCATTGATTATACGCAAAACGGCAGCCCTGCAACAGACCCCTATTAATATGGGTTTGCTGTCCTGCAATTAGGGAAAAGACTCGTCCTTTTAATGATTGGAATCTAGACCAATCGCGTTGCTCAAGACGTATGTAGTATTAACTTTTGGTTTGACAAAAAAGTAACCTCAGAAGTATAGCAACATTTGGTTAACTTGACCCCACAAGTATATATTAATATAAGTCCACACGTTTATTCAGACACGGCCTGACAGCGGCGACCGGTAGAGTGAAGATGACTGAGCAATGTGAGTCTCGTCACGAAATGTCACGAATTTTGTCACGACGATCGGGTCGCCTCGAAGTCAACGCGTTACCCACTCTCGATTCATGTAGTTTCACTTTTATTTACATTCCATGTAACACATTAAGTGCAGAGTAAGTGTAAATTCCTCTTTGCCGTGAGATGACATCAACATTCAACATTCAACGACCTGATGAGAGGCATAGAGGCTGTTTGATGACATTAAAACGTAACATTACATTAGGGGATTGTTTCGTAATTACGGAGCAAGCGATGCAGATTCAAATCGCAATCGGTTGCGAAGCGTAATGTTCGGCGACGCGACGTTGCGTTGCATTCTGTCTGTAACAAGGAGTCCAAAAAAAAAAAAAAAAGTCGAATTCGAGAATGTTAAACACAAAATAAAGAGTCCATCAGAGGAAGAATGATAAACGTTACAAAAACTCATTTTTGTTTTAAAGCTGCTGGAGGGAAGGGGGAATGACGTTTAATTTTATTTTTTCTCAGAAGAATCCAGATTTATCAATCCACCAAAATTCATTGTCTTTCGCTTCTATTGATGTCTGTATTCAATTTGTACTTTTGTAGTGGCGTGCGGTTGGTAATAAAGGCGGATCCAGCAATCTGGCAACTGTGTATAATTCCCATTTGAATGCATGAGAAACAATCGATTAGTAAAAGGGCCATGGCCCCCTCAAGAATCGATTGTTTCTCATAAGTTCAAATGGGATGAATTCTTGGTTGCCAAATTGCTGGATCCGCCCATGGTGGGTATATGACACGAAGGCTTAGGCAATACATATTGATGCGAGGAGTATTCAGAAACACTCTCTTTGAAAAATTTTGACTATCTCTTCTACTTAAGTGCAGAATTTATACAGTCGAATGACAGAAAAATCATTGAAAAGTTTCAGGTTTAAACTGTAATTTTGAAATAAATAATCCTTGGCAAGGCATAGTGTCTGTCAATTGCTTACTGACACCGCACGCCACTGTTCTTTTGTACACTGTTGAAAATCGGCCAAAAAATCTGGGGTGAAAATCGGAGCAAAAATAATAATAAGGATAGATTTTACTCTCATGCGTAGTAAAAATAGAATGCACCGGAATTTAAGAGCGGAAAATACTATCGGAGAGGGTGTTCATGCCTCATATTATATGGAGTGAAATCATCTTTTAACTCAAGAAAAGTGCAAATTATTACTTACTATATCTTTCCTCCTTTTCACACCATTTTCTACTACACTAATATCTTACTCCCAAAACTATATACTTACCGGGAGAAATCATGGCTTTTATGTAACCGGAGTTGGAGTGAAGATTTTTAAATATTATGTATCCCGTTTGACTCTGAAAACTTTGAGTTTGATTTTTGAGAAATCGATTTTTCCGCAGTAAACTCTGAATCATTTAGATTCGATTCTTCGATTTTTTGTGGGTTCGAATCGATAAAAAATAGTTGCCGGATTTAACACTACGCCACGCCTTTACCCTCGGTGACTCACAATGGTCTGAGGTGGGGAAAAAATGGCTAAAACTCCATGAAAAAAAGTCCGCCAAAATAATCAATTTCGACGATTTAAGCTTAGTTTAAAAAACATGCTCAATGGGTCGCAAATGCAAACTTTTGCTGCAGCGTTTTGAAGGGTTGATTCATAAGAAAAATCGCGTGAAAATTACATGGAAACCTTTGAAAAGTCAAAAAACCCTCCCATAAACTTAATAAATACGTTCAATACAGCACGAAGATGGCGGACGGATGAAGGAGGGTCACAATCAGGGCTGCCGTTTTGCGTATAATCAATGCTATTTTTCAATTCACCGATGATTCCACCGGTTGAGGAAAGACTACACAATACAGTTCAGAGCATGACTGTAATAAACTAAAATACTCGCATCTGTAATCTTTTCTCAACCGCTGGAGTCGTCGGTGACTTTAAATTACTTGCGGATATTTTAATTAATCAACGGAGTTTCCACCGATTAAGGAAAGATTACAGGTCAGAGTATTTTTGAGCATTACAGTCATGAACTGAACTGAACAGTGTAATGTTTTCTCAACCGGTGGAATCATCGGTGAATAGAAAAATAGCATTGATTATACGCTAAACGGCAGCCCTGGTCACAAGGGGGTGTCCGATCTAATTGCGGCTTTCTCTTTGCAGGGACGGCTCGTGCGCAATTTGACAACAATGTCATCCCTCCATTTGATTGTATGCAAAACAATCATTCGAAAGTGAAGCAGCGCTTCACCAGCAATCGATTGTTAAACATAGATTCAAATGGAGCGAAGACATTGTTGCCAAATAGCACGAGCCGCCATTGTTTCTTTGATTAATCACTTTTCTGAGCATAGAAAGTTGCGATTAGATGGGACTCCCCATCGTAATCCATTCATTCGACCACCATCTTTGAATTGTGTTCAACGTATTCTGTGAGTTTGTAAATGGATTTTGAGACATTCCAATGCCTTTAATGTGATTTTCACGCGATTTCATACAGGAATCGATCCTTCGTAACGCTGTTCCAAAAGTTTGCAACAGACCAGGGCTGCCGTTTTGCGTATAATCAATGCTATTTTTCAATTCACCGATTATTCCACCGGTTGAGAAAAGATTACACAGTTCAGTTCAGTGCATGCTTGTAATGAACAAAAATACTCGCATCTATAATCTTTTCTCAACTGGTGGATTCGTCGATGACTTTAAAAAATTGCAGATATTTTAGTTAATAAACGGAGTTTCCACCGATTGAGGAAAGATTACAGATCAGAGTATTTTCGTATGCATTACAGTCATACACTGAACTGAACTGTGTAATCTTTTCTCAACCGGTGGAATCATCGGTGAATAAAAAAATAGCATTGATTATACGCAAAACGGCAGCCCTGCAACAGACCCCTATTAATATGGGTTTGCTGTCCTGCAATTAGGGAAAAGACTCGTCCTTTTAATGATTGGAATCTAGACCAATCGCGTTGCTCAAGACGTATGTAGTATTAACTTTTGGTTTGACAAAAAAGTAACCTCAGAAGTATAGCAACATTTGGTTAACTTGACCCCACAAGTATATATTAATATAAGTCCACACGTTTATTCAGACACGGCCTGACAGCGGCGACCGGTAGAGTGAAGATGACTGAGCAATGTGAGTCTCGTCACGAAATGTCACGAATTTTGTCACGACGATCGGGTCGCCTCGAAGTCAACGCGTTACCCACTCTCGATTCATGTAGTTTCACTTTTATTTACATTCCATGTAACACATTAAGTGCAGAGTAAGTGTAAATTCCTCTTTGCCGTGAGATGACATCAACATTCAACATTCAACGACCTGATGAGAGGCATAGAGGCTGTTTGATGACATTAAAACGTAACATTACATTAGGGGATTGTTTCGTAATTACGGAGCAAGCGATGCAGATTCAAATCGCAATCGGTTGCGAAGCGTAATGTTCGGCGACGCGACGTTGCGTTGCATTCTGTCTGTAACAAGGAGTCCAAAAAAAAAAAAAAAGTCGAATTCGAGAATGTTAAACACAAAATAAAGAGTCCATCAGAGGAAGAATGATAAACGTTACAAAAACTCATTTTTGTTTTAAAGCTGCTGGAGGGAAGGGGGAATGACGTTTAATTTTATTTTTTCTCAGAAGAATCCAGATTTATCAATCCACCAAAATTCATTGTCTTTCGCTTCTATTGATGTCTGTATTCAATTTGTACTTTTGTAGTGGCGTGCGGTTGGTAATAAAGGCGGATCCAGCAATCTGGCAACTGTGTATAATTCCCATTTGAATGCATGAGAAACAATCGATTAGTAAAAGGGCCATGGCCCCCTCAAGAATCGATTGTTTCTCATAAGTTCAAATGGGATGAATTCTTGGTTGCCAAATTGCTGGATCCGCCCATGGTGGGTATATGACACGAAGGCTTAGGCAATACATATTGATGCGAGGAGTATTCAGAAACACTCTCTTTGAAAAATTTTGACTATCTCTTCTACTTAAGTGCAGAATTTATACAGTCGAATGACAGAAAAATCATTGAAAAGTTTCAGGTTTAAACTGTAATTTTGAAATAAATAATCCTTGGCAAGGCATAGTGTCTGTCAATTGCTTACTGACACCGCACGCCACTGTTCTTTTGTACACTGTTGAAAATCGGCCAAAAAATCTGGGGTGAAAATCGGAGCAAAAATAATAATAAGGATAGATTTTACTCTCATGCGTAGTAAAAATAGAATGCACCGGAATTTAAGAGCGGAAAATACTATCGGAGAGGGTGTTCATGCCTCATATTATATGGAGTGAAATCATCTTTTAACTCAAGAAAAGTGCAAATTATTACTTACTATATCTTTCCTCCTTTTCACACCATTTTCTACTACACTAATATCTTACTCCCAAAACTATATACTTACCGGGAGAAATCATGGCTTTTATGTAACCGGAGTTGGAGTGAAGATTTTTAAATATTATGTATCCCGTTTGACTCTGAAAACTTTGAGTTTGATTTTTGAGAAATCGATTTTTCCGCAGTAAACTCTGAATCATTTAGATTCGATTCTTCGATTTTTTGTGGGTTCGAATCGATAAAAAATAGTTGCCGGATTTAACACTACGCCACGCCTTTACCCTCGGTGACTCACAATGGTCTGAGGTGGGGAAAAAATGGCTAAAACTCCATGAAAAAAAGTCCGCCAAAATAATCAATTTCGACGATTTAAGCTTAGTTTAAAAAACAGTATAAACATTTCTTCAACTAAACATTTTAAGGTTAAAAGTACTTGTTTAAAGGGTCCTCTGTAATTAAAATTTGCTTTGAAAGTTTCTAAATGATAACTTTATGAAAAATTTCCCTCTTGATTTTAACCATTTTTTGACGATCTCACCAACCCATGGTGCGCATGTTGCTTGCTAGCTTTTGCTGTAACCCCAAACGAGAGGACTCTCAACATACTTTTACTTTCACTTAACATGATTGAATGACGACTGTGAGTGTGTGCGTGTACTCCCATTCATAAGCCGAGAATTCAATATTTGATCGGTCGAGATACATTCTAGGAGTTCATGTTAATTCTAGTAAGGGCTCTTAAGTGCTGATAAACTACGTCAGATGACCCTTTTGTCGTTTTCTTTCAATAATTCATTGAGTCTACGCGCCTACTCTGCTGCAATAAACTCACAAAACGTGTCCGACTTGAAAAAAATTACGTTGTGTCTGCATCCCCATATAGTGAAGTGCAGTCAATTTAGATTATCTTTTTCTAGAACTTTTCTTAAGCCAAAGTTCTAATCGGTTCTGTGGCTTAGAGCGTGCAATTTGGCAACGTTGTATTTTTCCCACTTAAACCCATGACATAGATTGAATGCGAAGGTGTTCACCGAACACCCAATAGTTCGATCTTTTTCATGAGTTTAAATGGACAAACTGCAACGTTGCCAAATTGCACGCTACGCCACTACATTGGTTCAGCAGTTTGAATTGGATTTACTCTATCATGTGTGGACGTCCATTCTCTTCATTTCTCTGTTTATTCGACAATGATGCAATATCAGCGCTGAAAAATGTCTAGGCTTCGTGGAAAAGAAAACAAACAAAGAAACATGTGTACGGAATTATACGCCACACCTTATTGCTATTAATATTTTTTTAATCATCAGGATATTACTTATTGAATTCTAACTTGAAATGTTTTATTCGTTTTAGTTTGTTTGTGTTTAATAGATTGGTCTTCTCTTATGTTTCAGGTGAGTTGGAGAATGAATTAATGCAGTCAAAATACTTGAGGCTGCAAGGCTGGTCATTAATAACGTAAACTTAAAGAGCAGGTTGAGTTTAAATATTTAATTTCATTGTTAAAGGGTTTTTTTTTTTTTTTTTTTTTTTTTTTTTTTTTAAGCTGGCAATGCAGTGGCAAAACATTCAGTATCATTTTGCATCCATGCAGAACGGTTTGCAGTTCTTTCCTGGGTTCCACCAATTCCTGTATTGAGCATAGTGCTGTGTGCAGGTTCTCTTTCTTCGGGGCACTGTGGTCTGATTATCATCAAAAAGTGGCCAAAAATCAGAAAATATAAATTTATCATGTATTTGTATAAACTTTCAAGATCAATTTTAATCACAGGCAACTTTTCTTCCGCAGTAATTTAAGCTTTGAAAAGTCACTGAAAAAGTTTAAGTAACCTTAAACGATCAAAAATAATGAGTTTTTGTGCAGTATTATCATACGGATATTCCTGTCCAATCGTCGCTTGTGCGACGCCGGCGTGCCGTACCGCGTCATGTGACGTTTGCGTCACGTCTCAAGTGAGATAGAATCCCGTGTGCGGAAAAACGCATCGGAGCTAATGTCCAATGAATGTCCAATGTCTTGCTCTTTCATTCATTGCACCGAACCGAGAATCTAAAAAAACGAAAACGTGTTAATTACAGCAGGCTTCCGCAGTCCGCTCGGAAACCTTACGGAAAACCTTCACGGTTTGGAAATAGCATGAAATTCGCGGAAGAAAATCTACAATTGTCGGTCGAGCCGTTTTGTGCAAGATTGCGCGTTAAAATTGGCTACGTGTCATGTCATGGATGCATTTTTACCGTAATGGGGAAGTTACAAGGCTCTAAATTTTGGTGTTTTTTTTTTTTTTTTTTTTTTTTTTTTTTTTAGAAAATGAAAGTACTTGATGAGCTGAGAACAAAGGTGTCTTTGAATTTTTCCTAAGTATCCCGATCAGTGGCGGATCCACGGGGGGAGGGGCACGGGGGCACACTCCCCCCTAAGAAGCCTCAAATTTTGCCTTTTTTCAATAAAAAATAGCCCGAAATTGCTTCCACCGACGCTTCAAATTTCAAAATTTCACAGGCGTGCCCTCTAGAAAAATTTTCTGGATCCGCCACTGATCCCGATGGAAGATCGGAAACAAAGGAAAAAGAGAAGGAAAGAAAAACATAAAAGAGAAGAAAATGGGGAAAAGGAAGAGGACGTGCAGATAAAACAGAAACCGTGAAAGTTCCCTCCTCCCACAGTTTTCTAAGCCATTCCTTTCAACAGCCAAAAAAATGTCAATTTTTGACTTTCCAAACTCCCCCCTCCCCCAATTTTTGACCCGCGGGCTGCTGCTGGAACCATAGCCCTGGTGACATATACAATTACACAATTTTCCTTATCGTGACATCGCCATAAATCGATTGATTCCTTATGTGCCGCCATGCTGAATGGATCGATGGCTAAACGGAAGCAATCGATCGAGAGTCAGACAATGCATCTATTGATTCGAAAATTAGTCAAATCCTCCGAAACCTTTATTTTTTTCTTTCCACTTTGTTATGAAGTGTGTAGCTGCGCTACGGTGCATCTGTGTGTCCTGCATCCATCCAGACCTCGGAAAATGTCTACAAACGGACGCTTCAATGTTCACACGCGTGGCGGCTCGCGGCTGCGGCGGGCGGCTACGACTCGCGTCTCTCGGCCAGTGCTTTCGCTTTTCGTCGGAAAACGTCCGATATCTGCGTCTACCGCTCTGACGTTGGCTTGCTTTCCAGCTTCCCAGCTTCTGCCTCTCAATGCACCGACCGCGACCCTATCTTGTCGTACCTTCGCACAGTGGATCAAAAATATGGAATTTTCTAAACGTAATTTTATGAATAAAAATCAAGATTCTAAACGATTAATAAGCAAGATAACTTAATAATGTGTATCATCAATCATGGCAAAACTTTAAATATGAGTCAAATGACATGGTTTCTGCAAGAAAATGTCAACACGTAAATGCTTTTAAAGCGTAAAACCAGAAAAAAAATGTTGTCCAGAAAAATCCATGTTTCGTTCCAGTGTGCGACGCGGAGTCGTTGTCGTCGGAGGCTTGACTGGACACAAATTTAACGGTGAATTCACACCGTGACCGAACCAGAACCGCGGAATGTCCGCCGCGGTGCGCTCCACACTTAACATGACGGCGTGTTTTGCGTTCCTTTATCTTTTGCACCGGTTTTCTCCACCGGCATGGCAACGGTTGCCACGTTTGAATTAAGATCACTTAAAAATAATTATCAAGAAAATATAATGATACCCTAATTAAATCAGAGTGAGAATGCACCAAAGGTGTCGTATGAACTAAAATGAGGATCAAAAACAAATAATGGCTTTGTTGCAAACTTTTGCCACAGCGCACGTAGGAGTATTTACCCCAAAAACCTGGCCAAAAATATTTGAGTGTTCTTGAATATTTGAAAATCGATTTTGGTTAATATTCCAATTTAAACTCAAAACTCCTATTGCACGGTTTATGGAAAGAAACGGCGTAAAAAATTAAGAATTTTGGCTCAAACCAAAGGTCGATAGCGCACTCTTTTGCCGAGTTATTGACGCTTATTTTATAAAAGAGGCTTGACTTCATAATGTCGCTTAAAAAAACATCATTAAAACGTTTATAATCAAAAGTGTCTCTGTGTTAGCAAGTTCAACAAGATCAAACCTTAAATTCATTGATTCAATTCCATTCCGCGTGTTGTGACTCTGAAAAAGCTGTATATTATTTCAACAATTTATTAATCTTACAGTATGTTATTGAAAAACGCGCTGAAAGATACGCCTTTAACAGAAATATTCATACATTTGGCAGCTTTAGACGTTTTTATGATGGTGTTTTTTTATGTTTTTTTACGTCTTTTTATCTTCGAAATTTTTCGGCGTCAGCGAAAAGTCTATCACCGTGGAATTACCAGCAGCGGCTCGTGCAATGTGGCAACAATGGATTTCCTCCATTTAAAACTGTGTAAAATAATCGATTACTTGGTGAGGCGTAGCGCCTCACCTAGTATCGATCTTTTTGCATACGTTTTATTAATGGCAAAAGTGCACGGTTGCCAGATTGCACGAGCCGCCACTGGGAATTACCCTTACAACGATCAAGTCGAATAAATAACGCGTATCTTTTTCAGCGTAGGTTCGTGCAATTCGGCAACAATGATTTCCCTCCGTTAGAATGTATGTACAACTATCGATTGCAGGTTAAATGCCGCTTTACTTTAAAATTGATTGTTTTGCATGGAATTAAATGGAAGAAAAACATTGTTGCAATATTGCACGAACCGCCGCTTATCTTTTTTCGATGAACAACAGCAGAATGGCCCTACGCTTGATCCGCAATAACGAAAGTCAAATTTGAAAACTACTCTCTGATTATTCCCGGGTTATTTCTCTTGTAATAATTGATGAGGTTTTTCCTCCGTTCGATTTGGCAACGTGTAACCAGCATTCCATCCTAAAGGCTATTGCGTCAAATTACTGTCATATGGTTCCGTTTTTTATCGATGTCACGTGAGAATAGTGAGGTAATAAAATGAACATAAGAGGAAAAATTGTATGAAGAGGTTTCTGAAAAATGTGTCTACCCAGAATGCTGTCCGCGAATTATTCCCGTGAGTATCAACTGTTTGTCGGCATAGTTTACTATATAGAGCAAAGAATGGGATGGCTCTCGGAAAAAGGGTCGTCTCGGATGTCTCCTTCTACTTAAAAAGATTATCGTCAGTTTTTCTACTTTTTTCTTATTATTTTTTCCAAGTACAAAGTACGTCGTATTCCAATGCCTCGGGTCATGGACTTTGCTTGCACTTTCAAAATAACTCTTTTTAGTTTTTTTCCAGTTGTCAGTTCAACACTACGAGGGGTGAAATGGGTCAGTTGTCGAGTCTACTCTAGTAAAAAAATAATTTAAAACTAATGTTGGGAACATCAGAAATCAGTCTCGAAGTAGAATCTAGAGCTAAATAAATTAATTAATTAATGCTTAATTAATTTGAACAAAACACCAAAATGACTGACTTATAGCGAGTTACAATAACGTCGGATTCCCATATCGAACTGCAGGTTTCTCTATACTATAGGCAAAGTAATTCTTCATAAAGTAATGGTCAGTAATGGACAAATCAGGTGAGCCTCTATTGTATGACCCGCTATGCGACATCCATCTTGGGATTTTGTTTAACCAATTTGCTCTACAGTTCCATTTGGAGGACGTTCTATTAAAAAGGGTTCTTATAAATTTAAAAAAAAAAAAAAAAAAAAAAAAAAAAAAAAAAAAAAAAAAAAAAAAAAATATTGGCATCCGTATCGAATTGTACGAGAAAAATTAACTCAATTCACTGGTAAAGGTCTAAGTTTTGTGAATTCCGTTTTATTAATTCGGTAGGGTTTTAAGCGCCATTAACTTTATTGACAAAATAAGTATAGTGAGTCGACCATTTTCGCACGCGTAAATTTGACACCTCCGGTGACATTAAGAATATCACCGTCCCCATGAAACTTATCAATCGACGATTTTTTTCTCTGTTGGGAACGATATAGGGGCGCAGTGTTGCCAGGTTGAGGTTAAACAGCCGTATCGTCCCCATTTAAATCAATGTAAAACGTACGGCTTTTTCACCCCAATCTGGCAACACTGTAGGGGCGAGGGAGGAGGGCCGGGAAGGGGGAGGGGGTGTATCAACCATCGGGGCCGCCATAACAGTGTGTCAAAACATTTTTGGTTTTTGCTTCAGAAACGACTTTTAAGTTGATAATATTTAGCAAAAACGTCAAACCTGGCCCTCTTCAGATGATAATAATTGGATTCTTTTCCCAATTATCTTTCTATAATATTCGTTACTAAAATCATGTCCGGGTATTTTTCATGTTTCGTTCCACTGTTCGCCGTTTCGATAATTTCTGTTTGTCCTGCTCATTTTTCACGGTTTATTTAGTACATGGGCACTTTAATGTACACGGTACGCGTATATATGTAATGCGTGTATCGAGTCAAACAAACTGTATTTATCTGGTGCACGCATTCAATGACGGAGATGACAATATAAATAAAATAATAATGACCGTATCGCACAGTGGGCCAATTACGAGCCGTGCCATTTTTAAGTACTGTTAAGGAGCGAGGGAGAAAGATTACAAATACCAAAAACCTGCATACATGATAGAGCTCTTGCAAGGTTTTGCTGTAGGCTCATGGACTATCAATTCTGCGACGTAAAATACTAAGTCCATTTAAAAAGTCGAAAACTTACTTTTCACAGGGAAAAACTTAGCTCAAAATTCAAATGGACTGCCCTTGTATGTTTGCACTACGTACGGTTTGCATCCCCCTACAAAAAAACAAAACCTTGACCTCCAAAGCGGAACAATCCGACTGTTGAATTTGAGTTTTAAACGGTGCCACCAACAAAAAAAATCCAATTTTCGTAATTATCGAGAACAACAGCTGTAATTTCATGTTACTACTGTAGCTTCATTTTCATGAGATCCTATTGGAATGGCATCATCAGTACTTTGAATTTAGCGCTGATTTTCTCGCTCACTACGCAACTTGGAAATTTTCTGTTGGTAGCATCATTTTCCTCCCGACTAAATTCTAATATAAACACCCTGATTTACTATTTGAAAACCATCGAATGCTAATGTTTGGTTCAATTTAGAGGTAATGCTCTTTTGTTTTGTGGGTGCAAAACGTACATACTTCATACATACACGGAGATCGGTCCATCTAAACTTTGAGACAAGTTTTCTCTGCGAAGTGTGAGTTTAGACTTTCCAAATGGTCTCAATGTTATTTTCGCAGCACTTTACATCAGAATTGTTAATCGATTTATGACTTCGTCAAAACCTTGCAAGAGTTCCATTGAGGGGATGGATCCAACCAAAACAATTTTCCTATACCTATATTTTGAATGCACTGAGAGAATTATTTCTTTAATCCAAGGTGTATTTCGTTTGTGTTAAAGAAACTGCACAGTGAAATATTGACTAAGGAAGAATTTCTTTGAACCAAGGAAAATTTCTGCTGCTGCAAATAAAAGATTCCTTGTTGTGACAGTGATTCTCCTTCATATGCAACATAACTTTACTTCGCGCAAGGAAAACTGTTACCAGTGAACATGTTTCCTTGTTTTTAAAGAAGTGATTTTTCTCAGTGTGGGAGACGTGTCATTGTTGCTCCCACTGGTTCAATATTTGAAGAAATTTTTGGAAGAAGAGCCTTGAAAACAACGGGTGTGCTCTTCAGCTAAAAATCTCCATTTGCTCACAACGTATAACGCTCAGGAAGAGCACGCCCATTGTTTTAAGGTCCCTTTTTCTGGAAATGTCGTCTACTATTCTTCGATAGTCCCAGGTACCAAAATCTACGTTGCAAATTACTGTGCGGTGGCAGAGGAGGTGCGGGAAAACGACGACGCCGAAGTTTTCAATGACGATGATAATAATCATAACAGTGATGCTTTCAGTGATTTTTGGAGCGCCCGGGCCCGCACGGTACCGTACCATTTCTCCTGTTTTCGTAACTCTCAAAAAAGATTCCGCTTTCTGGGTCAGTTTTAACGAGACCGTTAAGGCCTATATCAGGTATGGTATCCAGTATATCATATCATGTTAAGAAACAAAGACCCGAGTCTGAGTCCTGACATCACTGAATGAAAATAAACTGACAATGACGTGACGTGAGATGCCATATGCTAGAACGATCGCTGTTTATTGAACATGCGGAGTATGCGGGCCACCGTCTGTCATCGCGTTTTATGAATTTTGTGTCGAATTCACGTACGTCGTGTCGTCGCATGACGCAACAGATGAAGTGTAAACGAAGCAGAAAACTTGAAAAAAATCCACCAGGTGAAACGGCCGTCTTCAGGAAAACACACAGACTTTAGCAGTATGTAAATAAGGGGTGTCCGGGTGTCCCTTATTTATAAAATTGTCAAAATTTTATACGGCTTTTTTTCTTACATTTTTCTATCAGATGCATAATTTAAGTGTTGTCGCTAGAGGCCTTTGAAATCCACAAGTCTTAGTGCAAATTGGGAGGGGGGGGGATTCAAATTTTTAAGATCCTAATGAGGGCAATTCATATTGAAATTTTAAAGTTATCACACCGGAAATGTCGAGTTAGTGTTCGTTGAAAGATAGATTTTTCCCCGTTTTCCCAGGAATGACCATTTTTACCTTTTAATTCATCTACATTAAAATAAATGGGAACATAATGTAAAAACGGTTATCCTGGTTAAAAGGAAAAGGTTGCGCTCCAAAAAGACAACAACTCTTGAATTTCAGCGTGAATATGGTCTTTTGGATTTAAAATGTGAATTTTTTCAAATTCATATTAAAATTTGCGAAATTTGAAACTTCTACTCCAATAGCTCGTTATTGTTATTGTTATTTTTTGGCGTTTGCTAAAGTGCTTCTATAAAACTGTTTAGGAAACTAAACAACACTTGCTACGATCGTAGCCAGTAAAAATATATTCAGGAGTGGGAAACCACACATTTCTCTTGTCTATTCATTTGGGGAATTATTTGGCCGGATTTGCCGTTATCAGTCAGTTTTTAAATATCGCACCAGGGTAAGAAGGTACCCCTCCTCCCTTCAGTGACCCTTCTTTAGAAACCTCCATTCAACTCACCGCTTTCAAAGGCGTAAGAAGTTTAATTGACTTCTATTGGCTCAAGTTAACCCTTACTAAAGCCACAAAGTACTTTCAATCTCCTGCGATTCCTCCAAAGCGCGACTGTTTCCATCGAAGCAAAAAAAAAAAACAAAAAACAAAAAACAAAAAACAGCCAATCAGCGTCAGGCTCTTAAAAGTAACTTTACTCTCCCCCTCCCACCACCACAGAATTCCACCTAGCGTTTTCTCCTTGAGCCGTAAACAAAAATTGTAGAGGAAAGGTTGATAGAATGATAAGAGAAGGATGCTTTTATGTACTTCGATGAACGAGAGAGAAAGTACAACAAGAGAATCGAGAGAGGTCGATATGTAGGTGACACGATTCAAAGGAAAGAGAAGGACTGCCTGTGTCACTCGTGCATCGGCGAGACAGAGAGAAAAAGAGAGGAGAGAGAGAGAGAGAGAGAGAGAGAGAGAGAGAGAGAGAGAGAGAGAGAGAGAGAGAGAGAGAAAGAGAGAGAGAGGTAGCAAGGCGAAGAGGGGGGGGGGGGGGGAAGGAAATCAAACGAAATCGTGACTGCCGTTAAGTACCTAGGTTAGGTATTTCACGATCCCTTGCGTCAAAACGCGATTCCGGAATCGGGTACAGGAGAGACAGGAGCATCAAGGAGCAGCGAGGAGCTGAAGAATGTTAACCGAAAGATTCCAGATTCGACGCACAGTTGGATGAAACTGAAAATTTCAGGATTTTTTTTTCTTTTTTTTTTCTGGTCCGTCGCAATCAAATTTGAATTATAAGACCGTCGACTTTTGGCTCTTTGAATTTTGCGGCTTTCCTGTATTTGAGTTGAATTGGGTTTTTTGGAGTCATCGCGGAGAAATTTTTTTTTGTTAGATATGGAATAGAAAGAAAATTCTTTTAGAATTACCGGAATTCTCAATAGTTCTCACAAGTGGAAAGACAATTCTCTCAGAATTACTGGAACTATCAGTAATTCTCTCAATCGAGTGAAAGAAATTCCCTCTGGAACTACCAGAAATTTCATCGATTTGTTATTATAATTTACGGGTAAAGAATCTTTTAATCGATGAGAATTTTGTTAATTTTAAATTCTGCATTAGTTTCAGACTAATAATTTTGATTTTCACTCCCTGTAACATTCAACCTTGACAGCCAAACTGAGTTTGGCTGCGTTTTCCGTTGTGTTCCCCTTTCTCATTAACTGGAAATTTTTGCAAAGACGGCACCTTCGCGGCTCTCATAAAAATAAAAAAAATAAAAATTGCGATACTTCACTCTGATTAATCCACTAATATCGCATTTCTTTGAGTAATTATCCAAGAAGCCTCTAATTCTTGTGGAATAGTAAAATTAATGTAAGCAAATTCAACCAAATCAAGACGGTTAAAATCATGATAGTGATCTCCAGACGCTACTCGGTGGTATAATGTGACTCACTAGTCCCTGATTCTCGCAATAAATAAAATTCAGACACATTTCGATGGAAAGGAAATCACCTAATCTCATCCCTAAACCTAATCTCATCTGTCATATACTTATCAGGAAAAGCAGCAGTTTCTCTTTCTGTTCAAGCTGGCGGCGCGGGCGTGCATCTGCTTGGCACGAACATTTAACAGTAAAATTACATCAAACTCGAATGTTTCTTGAGGAGACTTGAACGAGCGTATAGAACAAAAACCAATTTTGTTGGTTTTTCGTGAGGGAGGAACGTCCCGTGAAATCTGGTGTCGTCGCATTTCGTCCATTTAAACCCGCAAAATATATTGATTCGAGGGAATGCGCTGTGCCTCCAATAGTTCGACCTTTTTCTCGCTTTCAAATGGATTAGATACAGCGTTGCCAGATTTTATGCGATGCCTCTGGGGAGAATTCCAAAAAGTTAGACGAAGTTGATAGGTGTTGGCAATTTGTTATGTATGGTCTTACTGTGTGACGTGTCATCCCAATCAACGTCAACAGCAACAATAACAATAACAACAGACAACCGTCTAATCGCTTGCGGTGATCGGATAATCGTCGTCGCTCGGGAGCTCGATCAATCCGTGGACTGCATTGTTGTCAAATCGAATTCCAAAATCAGCTGATCATAACCACTCAATAAAAGAAAAAAGAAATAAAATGGAAACAAATTCATATCAATCAATTAAACTTTCTCATTGAGCCATATCGTTGCATGTGCCTTACCTGAGCTAAAACCCAAGAAGGAGTCACATGACATTATTTTTGTACTCGACTGTACAAAAGCTGTGGAGAGTTTCGGTTTAGCTTGTGTTCTATAAAACTTGGAGGACATCTACAAAATGCAATTGCAAACCTACTGCCTTGCAGCCCCTTGTAGTGTAATTTTTTATCAAGAATAATCGAATATCTTCATGCATTCGGTCATAGATTGATCGATTTGCTGAACAAGACAAGTGATCGATGTAAAAATTACCTTAGCAACGTGTGATCGTAACCAGTGACTAAGCAAAATGCTTAGTTGTCATCAGTTATCCATACTGATCGTGAAATGTACTCACATTGTAGCTGTGAATAACTGAGTTACAGAGATGTTTTTTGGATTAGAAAGGGCTCATAGCTATAGGCTACATAGTTCTCTAGTGTGGAAAATCTCTTGTGTTTTACGACGTCCTTGGAAAAGCTGTACTAATGCTATTGATACGCTGATTGTGATTATCAGCATGCACTGGCGCAACCATAGGATCTCTTCCATCTCTCTCATTTCCCATTTGAATGTATGAGTAGGAAAAGGACAGAAAGAGGGGGTTTTATCCCCTTGTCCATCCTTGTCTAACATACGTTTTTTAATGGAGAAAAGAGAGAGATGAAGAAACTCTCGGTGCGCTACTGTCAGCATGAATAATAAAAAATGTGAGGACTCACCGCAGCCGTGTTGCCTTTTACTGTAGATATTATCCGAATTTTACCTTGAATAAAATGTGAAGATTCGGATAATTTTTGTCAAAAATGACAACACTGCTCCGCAGCCCCCTTACTCCCCTTTAAGAGGAGGTGTCCTTCCGTATCGCTCTGAATAAAATATTAAGAATGAAAGAAAAAAAAAGAAAAAAAAATGTTTGAAAATAAAGGAAATTACATAGAAAGCTCTTTTTTGAGATTTTTGTGAAAGCTGTGAGGGAGAGGAATCAAAACAATTATTTCACCCTGAATCTCACGAGTTCCGAGTTCGGGTGTTTGATCAATTTTTATTATTCTGCGTTATCATCAGGTTGCAGCAAATCAGTTCTGGATACAACATGTTTCGTTCTGAGCGCATGATGACGGAAAATACAAACGTTTTCTTGACTGCTGCTATTTCTTTCAAGTTTCAAGTTCACGTAGCTTAATTTTGCGTTTCAAAGAAGCTGAATTTTCAAAATTTTCTGAAGAAGGGCCCGGACCCCAATTTTGTAGTGTCACCGTAGCCCCTTTCTCCCATTTTCAACTCCTGGGTGCGACTGGGTGCAATGGTACAACTAATTTTCTCATCTGGAAGTTGAAAACAGTGTAGTTTCCTGAAGTTTTTCTGCGGGTATAAATGCATCCATGGAATAATTTTCTTCTGCTTTTCCATTAAAAAAAATACTTTTTTTCAATCACTCCCCCGAATAACTAACATTTTGAAAGAGGAAAGTTGCATTTCATACTATCTATCTTTCATTTATATTCTAGGAGACGTACCAATGAGCTATAATTTTAGAGTGGCATATCAAGGAACGTTCCGCTGGTTCATTGTTGTCACCTAGGGCGCCGCCATCTTGCCGTAAAAATCGATGTTGAGTTTAAATTTTGTAGGTAGTTTCCGGTCGTTCCGTAAACAAACTCGGGCATCGCCGGAAACGACTTGGAAACGACCTACAAAACTTAACCTCAAACCTTGGAATCTGCCGTCCAAATCCCGCTTTTTCCCGGGATTCCTTCTACCCTGTGTGGCACAAGGTGGACCAACCCGCTGCCACTCTAAAGTTATAGCTCATTGAGACGTACGTATTAATAGTGGGGTGTGCGCGAAAAGAATTTTTTTCTAATATTGCTGATAAATCAACGCCGCGAATCAGAGTTTTCAAAATATTAATGAGAAGTAAACGCCGCGAGTCTGTGAATTTTTTTTAACAAATCATAGGGAAAAGTCAGGAAATTTTAAAAATGAAAGATACTATACACCCTGATGTAGTAGGGGTTTAATAATGGCAACGTCGCTTATACCAATAAGATCGTTCTGAAATCTGCAGGTCCGGCCGGCCGGCCGCAGTAGACGGATCGTCCTCGCGAATCATCACGGGTCCCTCCACTTCCCTTCCCCCCTCTCTATCCCATTGCCCTTCCACCCTCCCATCATGCCTCGCTCTCGCGTCCGCCCGCGACTTGTCGATCACGTCATGTCACGTGCCGAAATCTTCGCTGCATCAGCACCTGTTGGCGCTATTCGCACTCACGGCGCGGTCCGAAACCGACGAAATCAAAAACGATCACGTTTTTTTTCTCTCATTTTTGTTTCACTTTTTAATAACTCCCCGCTCCTCTCCGCTCCCTCCTTTCCGTCCTCTCACCCCCCTCCACCCCCGCCCCGGAAGAAACGACTCGTCCATTGAGCCGAGCGCCCTCTCTTTCAAAGAGGAGAGAAAGAAAAAGAATTGACTTTCGCGAGAGAGTGATGCCGGCCAGCGCATCTTTGCTGGGAAATGATGACTTATGCGCTTGCCCGGACGAGAAGTTGCCAAATTGTCGCCTGCCACGCACAAGGGCGTATTAAGGTTTTTTTGCGATTTTTCAGTGGAGCAAAAAAAAAAAAAAAGATTCGGCATACCGGATGACTCTGTAAAAAAAGTCCCCACTCAAAAGTTGGTATGGATGCTGCTTGAAAAAATGAAGGGGCTTTCTACCATTTGAAGGACAATTTCTACACAAACCTTTATACGATAAATGCATGCAAATGAGATAGTTATGAAACATCAATTTTGAGGCTTGTTTTGAAAATTGAAATCGTACTGTAAATGGAAGAAGCTCCTCCGATTTTTCGAGCGGCAACCACCCTAACTTTTGAGTGAGGAAGATTTTATAGTCACCCTGTATACATAACCTTCATACAATTTTTTGATTTTGCTAAACAAAAAACAAAAAACAAAAAAACAAAAAAAAAAACAAAAAAAACTGGACAAATATTCAGAAATGGGCTTTTGAAGTATACTTAATAGAGAGAGCGACATCAAACACATCAACTCCTCTCCTGACTCAAAATGTCAAAATTGTATGATATTTTGCGCGGCAGGCCAGCAGGTGACGAATCTGTTTTGGTGAATGGGTGTGTCGCAAACTTTTGCCCCAGCATAAAATCACTGTAGAAATTAACTTTGAGAGCCTTAAAAAGTTCTAAAATTGACTCATAGATACAATAACTACATCTAAACAAAATCCTAAGATGGCTGGTGTCTGTTGTATGAGTAAGTCATTTTAAAAATTGAAATTCCCAACTCTCGTACATATTTGGCCTCCTTGCAGGGGAACAAAACTTTTGATTTTGAAAATGAAAATGTAGCTCGTTTTTTAAAAAAAAACGAAGATAAAAACAAAGCAAAGGAAACATTAAACAAATGTTCAACTCAATTTGGAAAAATTTAACTCTAGCTCCATCAAGTTGAAGATCTCAGCAGTCGATCGATTGATATCAAAAGCTGAATGAGTTTGGGTATGAATAGGATTGAGCGGGTGGGGGGGGGGGACGAATCACGTTAACAATTTCCGAAAGTAAGCCTGTAGTTCTTCGCTTATTGTAGAATTCGGGAACTTTGTACACGTTTTATTCACAATACACCTCTCTTCTCTCTTTTGTCCCGTACTTCTCACGATAAACATATATCAATGCGATCCTTTCATTCTTTGTCGCTGGGAGAGCCGGGAGGAAATCGTTGGATGCTGTCGCGGTGCTCGCGCGAAAACAGCGTTGTTCGGTTGTTATCGGCAGTAACGCACGCTCATCGTTCACCAGATCTATTCTAGCAGCAACATTGCCAGATTTCCCTTATAAATTACCCAATTTAATGGGAAAAATCAGATTACTATATGAAGAATGGCAACACCTATGGTCCTATGAGCGGAGACTTCAAAGATGCTCCTCTTCGTCACGTGATTCGAATCAAGTTTGAATGATGTTCGCGAGAAAGTCAGTCGCTTTGAAGGATTTTGACTCTCTTTCTGTCTGTAATTGTGACGATTCATCATCTAGAAATCCGTGCGTATGTGGCGGGGCGCGTTGTCACAGTCACTATACGTTCGCAGAAGCGCAGGGCGTGTAGAGTATGTAGATATATCACATACAAAGCGCGAAGCTGTTAAATTGTCTAGCAATGAGTGTCTGCTCGTCCATATCATTGTATAGTAAGAGCAACGGAGCAACCCATCTTACATATACTGAAAGGCGCGGCGGTTCAGGTTATATCTATGTGAATGCATTTTATGATGCTGTCCACTGCGAACTTTTAAGTTGGTCATCTTTAAAGCAACAGCAATACAATCAGAATGGATGCTTAAGTTCATTCCAGGGAGCTGATCGGGGACTTCATAGTTAAACATATCGATAAAACTGAAAACAAGTGACACGATTGGGTGAGAGATCAATTCAGGGTGGATCTTTTTCGAAAACCATTGTCCAGTTGCTCGGTAAGTAAAGGTTGCTCCGGAGACACCTTTACATAACATGCGACTGAACAATGGTTTTCAAAAGACTTCCGCCCCACATCGCATCGGTCTCCCACCCAATCGTGTTGCTAATAATTGTATTCAGTTTTATCGATCTGTTAAACTATGAAGTCCCCGATCAGCTCGCAGGGTCGATAGGATTCAACCGTAGGCACTGCTTTGCGCTGCTTAAAAAGTCAACAGTTTTTTTTCCATAAAGTTGATGAATATACGTAAAGAGCACAAAGTTGAGGAACCTCAGCACTCACTAGCAATCGAGCATATACTTCAGCGATATTCCCTGAAATTGCCATGCTGAAATGCTCAGAAACAAAGCTGGGATATTGGAGATAACAACATTTCCATAAGCCTCATTGAGTCCGAGTGAGGCAGATTTACATATAGTGTCACTCGCACTTACGAAGCTAATGGCAAAATGAATTTCCAGTATTACGGCTTTAATGCTCAACCAAATTTGCTCATTTTTGGCTCAAAAAATCCATTAAAATATTGCGCAAGTGCTGACGCTCTTGGCGTTTTTCCTTTGTTTTCAATTTGAAATGTCGAAAATGCGACTTTCCCCAAAAGTGACTAGCGTGGAATCACCTCAAAGTAATTAGCGCTTTCACTTCGCAGTATCAAATGTCCGACGTTTTCCTCGGGTTCTCGTGGAATTTCAACAAAAAAAAATTACTTGCCCATGAAAGTATTTGAAAAAAAGTCATTCAATTTACTAGTTTAGGTCAAAAATTTGTTAAACCCCTCTTTGTTAAGCCAACACTGAAAGGGTTAAAATTTTCTACGCGAATAAAAGAACAAAAATGCCAGGCATACTCCTTCAAATGTATCTAATTTAATGTTAATACATTTTTACAACGGCTCAACGACTTTTTTGTTGCTTTTCAGCTGTTTTTGTAATGAATTCTTAAACTTTACGCTGACTTCAGAGAAAGCGCAAATTCCTTGCGAAGAAGTCATGCGCAACCATAAAAAATTGAGAATTAAATTCGAAACCAAAGACTTTGAAGAAGGCAGGAAAATGTATTTATTGTTTTCAGTCCTATATAGTCCCCGACCCCCGATTCCCCCGAGTCCATTCCATGTACCCTTTCGACTGAATTAAGCGTTGTGTTCGTTTGCAATTCAGCAACATCGTATTTCGTCCATTGAAACCTATGCTGAGATTGGACTAAAATGGATTCATAGTCCATCCACTCCCTCGAAACAATCCTTGGTGTAGGTTTAAATCGATAAAATTCAGTGTTGCCAGATTGCACAAGGCGTCACTACTTTTCAGTCCAATGCGCGGCGCGGCCGACGCGACGGTGGCGCACTTCTGTCTGAGATCGGGGGGAAAAATGGCGAAAAATCAGTGAAAAACTTCAGAAAAAATTATAGTTTCCTACCTTTTAAGCTTAATTTGAAACTTTCCAGTGATATTCAGGTTTAAATTACTTGTGAAAATGTATTTCTGTGATTAAAATTGGTCTTGAAAGTTTGCAAATAATAAATTTTATTGATGAGAGATGTACTATGTATGATTTGTTGCCGCTTTTTGACAATCTCAAACCATAGTGCGGCGTTCGAGCACTTTTACGCCATTCCGTCGGATTTTGTTTCCAAAGATGAATGACTTGGTTGAGTAAACATCGAAAGTTCAAGAGCGATTGCGTGCCAACTGGGACTGGCAATGGAAGACAAGAATTTGACAGAGAAACTTTGAATGAAATGCCATCCGTCACATCGTCAGTCAGCGCCTTCGCCGCCTTGTCCACTGCCCAACAGACCTGGTCGCTCGTCGCTGGTCAGTATAGGCGATTTCTCCCCGAATGTGCTGACGGAGGGAGAATCACAAATTGATCGGCGTTTGGGCCTAGAGCTGAGCTCGACGAAGCGGTGCCTCGTCGCACAGTGAAACGGATTTTGTGATGTTTCGGACTTCGAAAATTCTTTTAACATGAAGATTTAATGTGGAAGTTAGTAATTAAAAATTTAAAAATGGGGAAAAAATTACTCCGTTTCTAAGAAAATTGGCTTGTCACGAAAACATTCTGGGGTTTGTGTAAAACCTAAAAAATTGGTAAAACCTAGATTAAATTTTCACGCGATGATTGGTTTTTTTGCGAAAGGGAAATCTAGGGGTTATAGTAACTAAAATTTGACAAATTGGTAAAACCTATCAAGTCTCCAAGAAAATTGGGCTCGTTGCGGGAAAAAAATCTGGAGGTTCGGAACTGAAACTGAAAAATTTGTAAAACCTATCAAACCAAGACAATCGGCTTGTTCTGATTCCGCTTTGAAAAGTCATTCACTTCTTCTAAAAATCAGTTAGTGAACTTAGATTCCTTTGAACAACGTTCCAATATTCCTTAAAGTCTAGTGTGCTTTTCTTAAGGAATGAATTAGCTATGAATTCGTCTCTCTTTCTCTGTGCCTATTTGATCACATATTGTGTTACACAAGGACAAATACAGGTTCTGAAATCACTTGATTGCCCCTCCACCTATCCTTTTCTGACACATGTGTTTAAATGGTCAGAGAGAGAGAGAGAGAGAGAGAGAGAGACAGAGAGAGAGAGAGAGAGAGAGAGAGAGAGAGAGAGAGAGAGAGAGAGAGAGAGACCAATTCCTGTCTATGACGGCTGTATATGCTTTCAAAATGCGCGTTTAAAACTGTTGACCGCACTGATGGTATGTTTCTAATGGAGTCGTGTGATTTGAGACTCTCTGTTCCGGTTTTGATGCCCGCTGAAATTCCTGTTCCTCTCCACCGTGTTCACATTATACAATTATACATATCTATTAAGGCGGTGGACGCGCTGACCTCTCGCCCTTCTCAACCAAACGTGAAATTCGAGAGTACCTGAAACTCGGCCGTTTTTGATGGGCTCTTACCGCGCTACGCCACGGCCACGGAGCCGTCCCGTGGCTAAATTTCAGCTTGACACCCGATCCGCCACTCCACACTAAGAAAAAAAGAAGAAGAAAAAAAAATCGCGTTGCGTCGACGCTGCGGGCACGGCGTGATCGTGATTTTATGGAGGACGGAAACTGTAACTAGGAGAATAAAAAATCAAATAAAGTTTTGACGTCATAAATTACTGACAATCATGGATCACTCTCCTTTTCTCCGAGTTATGAACATTACTTCATCACGCTGTCATTCTGGAGCAGTGGCGTCGCGTGCAATCTGGCAACACTGCGTGTCGTTCATTTGAGCTAACACAAAGTATCGCATTAGTTCGACCTTTTTCATGGATGTTGATGGCTCCTCCGATATTGTATTTTAGGAAGCCCATTCAGTTGCTATTGTATTGTGGTTGTGTTTGCTAAAACATGGCTGTATTAGCTACAGTGTGGTTCAGATCTTGCCCGATCCAATTTCTGAATGCGGGCGGGGTGAGGAATATCTCCTCCGTTTCAACTGAATAAGCGAGTCTGTAGTTATTTGACGAGCAACGCATTAACAGACATCCCCCTTTCACTCTCTCTCTCTCTCCTTCCTCTCTCTCTCTCTCTCTCTCCCCTCTCTCTCTCGCTCTCTCTCTCGCTCTCTCTCCCCACTCTCTCTCTCTCCCCTCTCTCTCTCTCTCTCTCTCTCTCTCTCTCTCTCTCTCTCTCTCTATCTATCTCCCTCCTCTCTCTCTCTCCCTCCTATCTCTCTCTCTCTCTCTCTCTCTCTCTCTTCTCTCTCTCTTCTCTCTCTCTCTCCTCTCTCTCTCTCTCTCTCTCTCTCTCTCTCTTCTCTCTCTCTCTCTCTCTCTCTCTCTCTCTCTCTCCCTCTCTCTCTCTCTCTCTCTCTCTCTCCTCTCTCTCTCTCTCTCTCTCTCTCTCTCTCTCTCTCTCTCTCTCTCTCTCTCTCTCTCTCTCTCTCTCTCTCTCTCTTTCTAAATCGTGAACCGCACTCAATTCTAGTCATCTCAATATTGCTTTCTTCAGGTGCAGGTCAGGTCATTATGCGTTTGATGAATTCGGAAAGTTGTCATTTAAAGCCACTCATGGAATGAAGTGCCCAACGTAGTTGCACAGCAGCGCATCAAAACTTAATTTTGTCCCCCCCCCCTTCCCCAATAATTACGTTGAGTTACAGATCTGCCTCCTCTCCTCTCCTAACGTCCCTCAAATTCTGAAGTGGTTGCTTTGTCGATACTTCTACGCTTTACATCTTTTTATCAGCTTTTCCTCTGTTGCCTTATTTAAAAAATTGTAGCATTTCCCCGTGGAATTCGCATGTTTCCCATGGGTCCATGAAGTATAGCCGATGATCGGAGGCAATCACTTCGATACAGGGGGTCAAGGGGGTGTCTGAAGAAAAGTTACCACGATTTTTTTTTTTCAGTGACGGCTGCAGTTATTAAAAAATGGCTGGACTTGGTGTCTAAAATTATTGGTATTGGTTTTGCTTGGAAAATTCAAATCGCGCGCTCCGTATATCCATTATCTGTGGACCAATCAGAGCCTTCCGTTTTGCACATACGTCAACAGAAGGCGACTCTAGCGACTATTTGTTTTCGAGGCAGGTGATTTTCGAACGAATCTGATATAGCCAAAGGCAAGCTTCTAATACGGTCTTGAATAAGGTCTCTACTCTCTGTTTGTTTCTGAAATAAACCGAAGTTTCTATTCTGATTGTACTCTTCTTGTGGCTGAATGATGCACTTGATGTAATGTGATAATCCTATAACCCTAACCTAAAAATCCTCCACGTTGTTTACGCGGGGTGTTTCCCGTTAGAATATCACACTCTATAGAATCTAGATGATACTACTTACTACACTGAAAAAGTAAATTTTTCCCTTCGATGCAGTGGCGGCTCGTGCAACAATGTTTTGCCTCCATTTGAATCTATGTAGAACAATCGATTGTTGATGAAACACTGCTCCACTATCGAATCAATTTGTTTGCAAATGGAAGGAAAACGTTGTTGCCAAATTGGACGAGCCACCGCTACTTCGATGGTGTCTATATTGTGTAGCATTTTGGATGGTGATTTCTTACCGCGCGATGTTAAAATAATACAGGACTTTCAATAAATTGCTACACAATATAGACACCATGGAATGGTAAAATTTACACTGCCACTTCTGTCAGTATATAGCTTGTTGATAAATCTATGAATATTTGTGCGTAACCGCTCAGCTCGGTATCTGAAACCAAACTACGTCGTTAGTGCATTATCGCATTCATCCATGGATGTTTTGTGCAAATTCTTAAATATTATCCATTCGGCAACAGTGCAATGTGCCGAACCATGATTTATCCTGGAACCTAGATTTGGGAACGATACTGCTTAGAATGGCAGCTCATCTCTAGATCTTAATGGACTGTTGGTGAAGCGTGAAGTGGAGTGGAGTTTAGAGTTGCATGTTCCGGTGCAGTTTGAGGGCAATTTCGATGACCTGGCTCAAGATCCCCGAGATGCTTCGATCGAAGGGAAATCCAGGCAGCGATACGCTCACGCGGTTTCATATCATAGCGTTGATTCGTTGGAGCAAAAATTACAAACGAACCAAAAAAAAAACGAAAAAAAAAACAGCAACAACAACAACAACAACAACAACAACAACGCAATTCGTGATGCTGATCATACTTATTTAGCTTCAAACTCTATTCAGTTCCGGAGAGTAACATAAAGTATCAAAAATGAACCTTCACATATAAGAATTGAGGTCTTTAATTTTGGCTGCTAAAATTTAAAGCTAGTTTGGGATCCTGAGTATGCAACTCATGGCATAAGAAATCAGGAAATAATAAAGACAAACTTCAGTCAGTCATGACCCATAACCACTCTGCGTTAAAATTTTCCAGTCTGTGCCAAGGTATATGGAAGTACAGGTATGGACAGGAGGCGGGGTTTAAGGGGCTTTCGAGTTTTGCCGCCAAATGATGACGACACACTTGCTTTGGCGATGACGTAGCCGTCACCTACTGCAGTAGCGAGAGATGGGGGTAGGCGAATTTTATCGCGACCGTCTAGAACATCTGTGACGTAGCCGTCACCTAGCCGTCACCTACTGAGATAGGCTCCGCCTCCTGTCCATACCTGTTCTTCCATATACCTTGTCTGTGCCTAGTACACGGAGGAGGGCCCTATACTTAGGAGGAATGGGGAAGCTGTTTTCGTCACCATTTTTTATTTTGATGAGAGTTGGTGGCGCTGTTGTGTGGGGGAAGGGGGCGGAGGGGGGGAGGGGGGTTACCAAAGTGAGCAAAACGGCCGCCTCTTTCGAGGCCATAAGATGTTGAGGGCTTCTACTATACCGAATTCATCAACTCTTCCAAATTTCATCAAAATCGAGAATGGTGACAATTTTTTGAAATTAATTGACTTACTGACTTCATGGAGACAGAGCATCTGACTGCTACTCAGAATCATTTATCGTCAACCGCTGGACGGCATTTCAAGTGGTAACCTATCCCTCGCAAATATTGTTCATTGTTACTGTTCGTTTAATTTTAATAATTTGGTTCGAACATAAGCAATTTGTACTATCGATGTAATTTTAAGCGTAGACACTTTTCGTTAGTAGATAGGCAAAAGAATGAGCTAGCCACCTATTTCGCAATTAGACGTTAATTGTAAGTAGACATAATTAGACAACGGACGAGGAAACGGTAGACGTAACATGCTGTAGTGGACAAAATGACTTATTAGACGAAAATGTTGTGGACGAATTAAAAGTATAGACCAAAAAAATAGTAGACGTTATTGCCGTAGACCAACTGACCGGGAAACCACTTGCATACAAGATTAAAAAAAAAGTAATCTGACAACTTAGCATTTTGCTCATTTATAGCCACGAAAAAAAATCGAGCTATCAAGAGTGTACTGAAAAAAATCTCGCATTCGATTTTTTGCATGGACTTAAATTGGAAAACATTCGACGTTGCCGGATTGCTCGCTCAAGAAACAAAAGACAGTAATCTCAACATTAAGTGAAATTAACTTTATTCGTGCGATCCATACTAAACGATTTTCTTTATTTTATTGCAGCATCGCAACATTCCTTTTGGGATTTCTTCATTTAGAGTATTCTTTCACTCATTAAATGTCAAAGCCAGTTTTTTTATTTTTTTACTTTTATTTTTCCACACTTTATTTGGAGCTTGCAATTTATGGACACTCGGTTCTCAGCATCATTGCACTAAATCAATCCAGACACCGAGAGCTTTGACCTTTCGGGTCATAGAGCTTTCTCCGTTGTAAACTCGGACAAGTCACCGGAAACTGATTCTATGGCCGATGCGGCTTCTCGGAAGCTTCTCGGAAGGAGTCAAATTTTCATTCAAACCCGGACGCGTTTGTCACAAGAAATTGCAATTTTAAACGGTTTGGCTCCTCCTCACCATTCAGATCGTTCATGAGCTTGGTAAATATTTATACGCACATTCCGAAAGTTGAGCCAAACAAAATACATTATTCATCGACGGAAGATACCTATACCTATATAGACGCTGCGATGATGCGCGAACTCAGCAGCGTGCTGTCGCGTCGAGAAATCAGTTTTTGTGCGCTTGACACTTTTACTCATTAACCCGTGCTCCTTTACATTTCATTCCTATTCTTCTCAGAAATGAAAAAGGATATTGTCTACTTTTGCTCATAAACTCATTCTTTGGCGTGCTTTATTGAAATAATCTCCGAGAGTCAAAGCTCGCCGGCCGCGGCCGTGCGCCGCTCGGTCGGGCGCCAGATAGAAACAATGTTTATTTACTCTTTCTCACTTTTCACTCCTCATAGACCTTTCTCCAGTTCCAATGGGTCTGTCGCGTACTTCGGCTACAGCAATCTGACAGTAAATCTGACAGTAAATCAGTCAATCAGTAAATCAGTATAAATCAGTAAATCTGACAGCAATTCTGAAGTGAAATTCGGCGAAAATAATGATGCGCACGCAGAACACTTTCAAAATCCTCTAATTAACTCAGGGAATCATTGCCATTTCAAACAATCCGCGCTACATTCTACACTATTATCCCTGACATACTTCTGCATAGACGGAATCACCGCTTTAATAGGTAAACATCAACAGAATTTACAAACATTTGTATGTTTCGTTTTATTTATTATTTTTTACGTTCTCTTATTATTTTTTGATTTTTGCGATAAGCCAGAAAAAACCAGACAGCAAAGGCATAGTCAATATTTCATGTATTTAGGTGGGAATTCCAACTTTTTGTGGCTACGAAATAAAAACTGTAGTTTCCGTGTATACCAGTGTGTTCATTAGAACTGCATGGCCTCAGATGCTAAGGCCTCTTCAAATAAACAAATGGGGCAGTTGCAAGGGTCTGAAATGTTGTGTTTTTTATAAAGAAAATGAAAGTAGGTACTTGATGAGCTGAGAAGAAGGATGCCTTTGGTTTCCAATTAAGTTCCATTGTTCCGGAGATGAGATTATGGCCTAAAATACATTGTTTTAAATGGGAATTCCGCGTAGTGACGTCACTACACGCACGATTTCTCACAACTTTACACCTGTGTATTTCCAAAACCGAGACACATAGAAAACAACCAAAGGCACCATTGTTCTCAGCTCATCAAGTACTATCATTTTCATTATAAAAACCACAGAAGTTCATACCCTTGCAACTGTCCCATTATACTAATATGGTAATACTAAATAAATAGTTGGACAAAGAAATAAATAAATATACTGCTATGGGATTAATTGCGGTCCTTTTTCTCGGAGCGGTTCTTTTGGATTAAAATAATAAACAAAGATTACGCAGTTATTTCGTTTTCATGGAACAGATAGAGACAAGATAAACAGAGATCCGCAGCTCATTCACCTCGCAAAGCCGTACTATTATATCTAACCATTTTGTAAGCGTGCGCGGATAGGCTAAAGACGGACAATTTAGTGGTTCGAACGTAGTAATTTAATTATTTATAATAGACAAACATAAAAGAAGAGCTGGAAGCAAAGATTGTTTCTGCAGCACGTTGAAGAAAAAAGATCTGCCAGATTTTGCAAATAAAAAAAAAATAAAAAATGCACCCTTTACAAACTACTTGGGAAATTTTTAATTCATTTTGTTTTTCTTTCGTTTTTTTTTCTTTCAACCGGAACGAGATCAAACCCGATGGAACGTTACTTTTTTTTAGTACGGTTAGCCAGAACAGTTTCAGCGTTTCATCGGATCCATCGGAATGGAACAAGTCAACCATTCTGAATAGTCAGTCCACCTATCGCGGTTACTTAAAACCAACCAAGAGCATAGGCGTAGCGTATCAGGGGCTGGGGGGGGAGGCTATAGCCCCCCACTTTTTTGGGTGGAGGGGCTAAAAATCGGGGCTAAAATATTAAGGAGGGGCTAAAAACACATCGACTTGGTAATTCTAGGTAATATTAAACATCCCTTTGAGACGAGAAGCAAAAAAAAAAAAAAAAAACATCACTTTTTAGCCCCCCCCCCCACTTTTTAAAGTCACGCTACGCCTATGACCAAAAGTAACCGTATCATACGGCTCATACTTTTTCAACAAGACGCCCTAAATTTCCTCGGAAATCCCTTTGTAGGACAAAGAAAAAATTTGGCTCAAGTGGAAGGCCACCCGCCACCCCGGATCCGCGCCTGACCGTATGAGTAACCCGTTCCATCTTAGCACAGAATAATACAATAAGAACGGAAACTCCCATAAGAGCCAATGGAAGCAAGTTTGGAATTTAACGGCACCAATAGGCAACGCTGTGATCCTATATCCCAACATGGTGGACGAGTGTGATTTGTGTTGAAACTCGTTTATTTCTGTAAATTCTGGAAAGAAATCTTAAGTTTCCGGCCTCACTTTTATTCTAATGGCATTTCAGAATGAAAATTTCGCGGATCATGTCCTATATTTTTTTTTCGCGCGCGAATCCAGATGTAAACATCCTATATCCCAACATGGCGGACGCGAAATGAATTTGCTTCAAAATCCGACAGAGTTTCCGTTCCGATTGTATTATTCTGTGATCTTAGTCCATAATTTTTCACGAATGAAAGAACCAGCCTTTTTTCCCCGCGAAATCTGGCAGGATTGGAGAATAACATCGTGTGTCAACAACTATTACCGCACGGATGCAAATAAATACGTGTATATGTATACATATAGGGTAACAAGCCCGTTTTCATAATTAGAGGGAGCAGGCTACACGGATTCTATAATTTGATTGCTGCCTCCCCCCCCCCCTCCTCGTGCTGGGTCAAATGCTAGTCAAGTTAGAAGCGCAATTCTACACCCAGGAACTGACCATCCTCAATGAACTGCCTACCGCGGAGCCTGCCCAAAGACATTGTAATAGGGGAAGACGGAGCTCTAGTATACTTAGGCGTTTCCAGGAATTTGCTTTCCTCTCTGTTTTCCTATTTGAATGCATGTGTTAGAAAAGGACAGCCCCCTCCCGCTATCCTTCTTCATTACATCCGTTCCACATTTTTATTAAATATTAATTTCCGTGATTTTGGCCACTGACCAGTGATCCATCGTGATAAATTCTGAAATTTGATAAAAACGTCATCTTCGATAAATAAAATAAAAAAATTGCCTTCGCATGAAATGCTCTCATTATCACCTGAGAGAGGTCATAAGGAGTTGTGCCCCCATGAGGATCTACGTATGCTCTTTCTTATCCATGATGAGTGGAAAATCGTGCCTTTTGGCAACAGCTGTTTCACTCCATTTAAACTTGAAGCTTCTGTGAAATTGGTTAGCAAGGATTAAATGTCCAATGCTAAAGCGTCCAATTTTTTGTCAAATAAGGATACGTCCAAACAATATTTGTCCAAATTTTAAAATACCCAGGGTTCAATTAGACAAACGGCCAAGCATTATGTCCATATCAAATTATGCGTTTTGCACAAGATTCAAACAGAAAGCACTCACTTTATTCATCAAAATATTTAGGCTCAGGATTGCTTCTATGAAGGTTACAGTGGTGGCTTGGGAAATTTGGCAACAACCTACTACTCAAACCTATGTAAAATAATCGATTTTTAGTAGGTGCATTTCACATCCAGAAAATCGATTCTTTTGCATTGGTTTAAATGTCGAAACACTCGAAACACATGGCTGCCAAATTGCACTAGCCGCCACTGGAAGGTTAACGAGTAACTTTAAGATGTAATTTGGATTGGACGGAAGCTCATGGAACCGCTAAACTATACTTATTCTTTCTGGAAGCAATGGGGAAGTTGCAAGGGTCTGAATTTTTGTGTTTTTTTACCAAGATCTTGATGAGCTAAGAACAATGGTGCCTTTGATTTTTTCCTAAGGGTCCCGGTTTTGGAGATACACACGTGTAAAGTTGTAAAAAATCGTGTGCGTAGTGACGTCACTACGTGGAATTCCCATATAAAACTATGTATTTTGGGACAAAATCTTATCTCAGGAACAATTGGATTTACTTAGAAATCAAAGGCATCGTTGTTCTCAGATCATCAAGTACTTTCATTTTCTTCATAAAAAACAGAAAATTTCAGACCCTTGCAACTACGACAAGTATCGAATATTTTACATATGTAGACTCAAATGAAGGAAAATATCAGTTTTGCCAAATTTCACTCTTCGCCACAGTCCATAACACTTGTACTTACTTATTTCATCCAAAATACGTATTCATGTTTATTCAAAGTATAGTTTAACAATTGTTGGTTTTTTCTTTTGTTTTTCCAGTTCTGAATGTAGCAGCGGGGAAGGCACCAATGCAAATCAGCTCAGAGCTTGCCGGAGTCCCTCAGAAGGCCATCGATGGCTCGACAAGTTCCTTCTTCAGCACGGAGACGTGTACTCTTACCAAACCCGAGCCAACTCCGTGGTGGTACGTCAACCTCCTTGAACCCTACATGGTCCAGTTGGTCCGACTTGATTTCGGAAAAGCCTGTTGTGGTAAGTTCTCTGTCCCTTCACACATTTCATATGTATAGCTTTAGTATCATGATAATGGAGCTCTTAAAAATCTTTGCTGTAGGCGAAGTGGATTTGTCAATTCTGATGTTAAATGCTACGGAAATAATGATGAGACATTTTAACATTTTCAACAGCTTTTTTTATTTATTTTATAGTGACATTTATAAAGTTTATACATTTGCCAGCCACATACGCGGCTATCGGCGTAGCTTTTTAGAATATATGTATTAAAGAAAAAACAAAAAAACAAAAAAAACAAAACAAAAACAAAAACAAAACAAAAACAAAACAAAACAAAAAACAAAAAATTCACTGGTTAACATGTGGAAAAAAGGAGAAAAAAACAACAAAAACAACAACCTAAAAAACCAAGAAATACAAAGAGGCTTTAGTAAAAAGTAGAATAGAATACAAAGAAAAAGACTAATGTAAATAAATTAGGGATTAGACCATTAAAAAGTTCTAAAACTTAACCCTCTAATTGTAAGAGCAAACTTAGCTCAAAGTTCGGATGGACCAAGCGTGTATGCTTTATGTATACGCTCCGCACCCCAAACAAAATTTAAAAGGCAAATTTGACGGAAATCCCCCATGACACCTATGCGTAGCTCCGTCATTTAAGAGCACATACGCTAAAGTTTTGCAGGTATCATAAGAGGCTCCTGACTAATTCACATCACTCTTTCTATTTAGAAACAAACAGCCTCAAATTAGATAGGAATCTCCCATGGTACCAGCGTAGCTCCACTATTAAGCTTAAACTTTAAAGTCGTTTTGTGAGTATGTGAGTGAACTTCGTAATACATATTTTAATGTGCTCATCGTAATTTTCGCTTGATTTTACTCAATAGTTAACCATTCAATCGCTTAGGTACAGCAAAAGTTAGCAAGAGCCTCAATGCCTACAGCAAAAACTTTCAAAAGCTCCATTGCACGTCATTCTCGAGGTTACATCAATAGCGTTAAAGAACCTCCTCTAAAGATCATCTTCTGATTATAGCCCTTGAACCTTTTTTTTTTTTTTTTTTTTTTTTAATTCCCCCTCATTCTTGGAGTCGATCAGCGTGTTTGTGGCTATCGACGCGTTCGTCGCGTAGTTCGTCTGGTTCCGGTTGGCATCTCATCCAGAATTAGACGTCAAATTGACGAGACCGACGCCGATCTTGGACCTAGACAGAGACCGAAGGGGAGCAGGGCCCGGGCGCTGGATACAGAGGAGAGGAGGAAATGTTACGGATTAGCGCGGTTGATGCGCCCCTACGCCCCGCAGCCCGCAACCCGCCCGACTAGCTCCTAGTAGAATGCTGTTAGCGCTTTATCACCGTGCGATAACTGTTACACCTTGTTGCTTCTCTCTCTCTCCCTCCCCCCTCTCTCTCTATTTCCCTCTCTCCCTTTCCTTCTCCCCCTCTCTTTCTCAATTTTTCACCCCCCCCCCCTCTCTCTCCATCTTCCTTTTTCTTACACCTCCGAACCAACCTTGAATGTGGCCGTCCAATGTCCAATCCTCAGTCCATGTCTCCGCTTTTAATGCTTTTCACTCTTTTTTTTCCCCATCTCGAATTAAAGTGTGCATTTTACGTATAACGGGTCCTACTGTGATGCACGTAGCTGACGTAGCCCGGAGCCCTCAAGCCATCGCTGACTTGCATGCACCCACCGTGAAGAAGGTAACAGTGGGAGGGGTGGGGTGATGCGCGGGAGGATGGAACTTCAATTCTATCAGATGATGAGAGTATATATTCAGAATTCCCGCGAGAATCAGCCCCAGAACTCCACGCATGCGCACGTATGTTTATGTTCTGAGCACCGGTTTTGTGGCTATAGATGTCTCGAGAGGTTGTGAGGGGTGTGGAGTGGAGAATCTTACGGGAGGAGGGGGAGGAGGGAATGGGAGCAGTGGCGGATCCAGTAAGTTTTCTCGGGGGTGGGGGGGGGGGAGGCTATGAAATTTAAAGTTAGGTGCTTCGCGTCGTAGGAAGCAATTTTTTTATCTATTTTTTAAATGGAAAAACGGATTTTACATTTTGATGATTTTTTTTTAAATCGGATTTTTTAGGCTTGGCGGGTGCATTTGCCCTCTTTTGGATCTACAATTGAGGAGGACAGTCTAAAAATAAATACTCTTAACAAAGGAAAACAAAACAAAACAACAAAATTTGACTGACTAGATGTAGGAAACGATTCAATTCAGAGCAAGTTTTCTGCAAAAATGACTTAGTTCTATTCGAACATGAGCTTTGTAATGATTGATTTCTTTTGTCTCCCTTGCAGGAATCATATTAAATCGCATTAAGACTCTTTCTGCAAAAAACGGCTCTTCTGATGACCAAATAGTCCAAGTTTTCCGAGGTCTTCGTTATTTTTGAAAAATAGTGGAAGGGTCGATGGAATCACCTCGAAGCAGTGGCGTAGCGTGCAACTTGACAACGTTATACTGTGTCCGTTTGAACCCATGTACAAGGTCGAATCCGAAGGTGTTCACCGAACACCCGAAAGTTCGATCTTTTTCATGAGTTTAAATGAACTAACTGCAACGTTGCCAAATTGCACGCTACGCCACTGCTCGAATCAATGTTCGCTTACGTCAGATTTTCTTGCGCGGCTCGTGCAATATGACAACCATGCTTTTTGCCATTTAAACCTAAGCAAAAGTATCGATTTCTTGGGATCCAATGAACTCCTGCTGAAGATCGATCCTTTTACATCAATTATTTGAATGTTGCAAGTCCACTGTTGCCAAATTGCTCGAGCCGCCTCTGGCTCCTCGGAACGTGAAAAGTTAGTCATCAAGAAAAGTGTTGACTTTAGCCATCACCGTGATGTTCTAGCTCTTAGCCCACATTTAATAGTGTCCTCCATTACTGAAACCGTATTGTGAATCCATTAAGCTTGTGGAAAAACAAGTATACATTTGACAGCGATGCATCACTTCGTAGTGAGAGTGAAGGACAGGCAAGCTCTCTGAGATCGGCCTCTGGTCACAGCTGAACCATTTTGTTCAATGGTCTTGAGGAAAATCGTCCGGTCATAGATTCAATAATACACTGCCCATGAAACTGCTCCAGTGCTCCATCAATACCACTTTCTCTTCTAAACTCTCAGATTAAATCATCAAAAAAGTGGAAAAATCTATTTTATCTGACCGAATAAGAAAAAAAAAAAAAAAAAAAAAAAACTGTCTCCCCATATCCTTTCATTTTGTATGATTGTCTTTCACCGTAAAGCGTTCTCACGTTTTAAACAGTTCTTAAAAGAACGAAAACTACGAGGAGGTCCAAAGAGGAGGAGGAGGAGAGAAAGAAGAAAAAACTGGAAATTGGGTCATCAGAAATCAAACACGGCGCGTCAATATTGATCGATCGTTCGTTTCATCAGTTTAATTATCGCTGCACAGACCTCACCGATCATCGACTGAAAAGTGAGAATGCGTGGATGTGAAATTAGCCGTGTCTATTTTTTCTTCCACTCATGACTTACCGCGAACGATTTATAATTTGTTCGCTGAATCAGCGTTTCACGGAAAACGGCTTTGCCGGTACATACCAGGTATACCTCCAAAAAAAGGAAAACCGAAACACATTAGAAATATCAACGGCATGCATCGTTTATGGGTAACACAATTACACAAACGAAAAAACGCGACCCACATCATCAATCAGACCGAAATCAGCAGCATCAGACACAAAAGCTCCTCATCGTCATCGCACGATACATGACGTGAGTTTATTTATTTTTCGACGAAAACTCCATTCACGGCGTTATCCTCCCCCCCCCCTCCCCTCTGGGTTTCCTTCTCACTACGTCAATTATATACGAATGCCGTAAAACAACTCACCTATTTCCCGAATCTAAATTCCTGATGTATATAGTTTGCAGTTTGTGTGTGGTCAAATCATATAGGGTGCTTTATGTAACGATTGTAATTGTTAACGGTTGTTCTATAATTGTTATTTTAGTTTATTCATATAGGTTAATTCCTCATCATAAAGACTCAAAAATTTTTTTGATTGAAAGCAATACTAAAATTATACAAACTAACGAATGATAAAATTAATTTAGACGGAATTAAGGGGGGGGGGGAGTGTGATAACAAAGAAATGATGAACAAACTGCTCGCCCCATAAGACTATAATTTTAAAAAAGCGCATGTGTTGGGCGAAGCGAGTCTTTCAAAAGCAGAAACATGTCTCTGTGATCTTCATCTATTGCTGTGTTCATTTTCTCCTCCAAGAACCAAACACATTGAAGATCGAATTAACGATTGACTGCCGTATGGTTTTGAAAACCCTAGATGCTCCAGATAGACTGATTTTGAGTTAACGTATGCGTCGTGCGACAATGTGATTGAACTCTACCGAACAATAAATTAAAACAAGAAATTGATCTTCGTATTCACGGAGAAAAAACCCTACTGCAAATGGCCTGAACTCTAATCAAAAGTTCCCGAATAAACATTTTGACAGTTTTAAGAGCCTTTAAGGTCCCACAAATTTTTAGGATAGACAGTCCCACACGCAGACGATTGGTGAGCCCTTGCGACCATTTAAAACCCCGCGTAAGTTCTCACTATACAACGTATTTCGGGGATCGTCCGTCCCAAAAAGTTTTTGGGCTCAGTCTTCTTGGCCCGAATTCCGAACGATGCAGAAATGCCAACCATCTGGCGATAAAGGTCAGAATTCTACTTGTAAATACTGTAATTCTCCTGAAAACTGTGTGTCAAAATGTCATTTCAGGAACTTTTTACGAGAGTTCCGATTCATTATTATTAGCAGAACGGTTTTCTCCGCGTATGACGTCACACCAAATCAGTCGCAATAGGTATATAGTAGATAACTGGCAAACTATGACTTGTATCTTTCAGGAACTGCGTATTGACCGCCTCTTACACCCTGATGTACCCCTCCACCATTCTACCACCCCCCCCTCACTCTCTCTCCCCCCTCTCTCCCTTTCTCTCTCTCCCCCTATCTCTCCTCTCTCTTTATCCTCCTCTCTCCCTCTCTCCCTTT